>QLPN01004478.1:0-16328 GCA_003314395.1 Albatrellus ellisii | reverse complement strand
GTGCAGCAATGTTCACGACCAACGTGTCTTCGGCATCTTCTTGACTCTGCGTGTCAAAAACGGCAAGGAGTTCCAGAGCTCCGTGAAATATTTCTTTTAGCAGGTGTTACTGTAACTAACTCCCATGGTCCTGCTGACTTTCTAACTTCTGATCTGTTGCTAACAGGTTTTTGACATGATAACTCAGTTACTGAATATTAGAAATGCTTAGTTAAGTGATGTTAATAATCACAAGGGTGTGAAGAACCGCTAGGATTGTCGGAACAAGTGTTTCTCTAGCACAGAAACACTAACACAAATAGCTCAGCCTCAAGAACAGAACACAGAGACTGAGGGAAAAATAAACGAACACATTCGAAAATATGAGTAGGAGGGGTCGCGCACTGGCAATCGCCGAGTTTCCTGATGGGAAGTGCATGTGCCAGTTCGCGATTCCAACAAGGATCTCAAGTATCATGATAAAAGCATATAATAATTCACTAGCCCCCGTCCCAGATGTAGAAGTGAGCGCTTTGGGAGTAGTGACACTGTGACACATCTCCATTGCGGCTTGCCATCATCACCCGCTCACTTGATCATTGGCTTTGTGATGAGAGGGTTTGGTAGCCAACCATGGTAAGTAGTTGTTAGCACAGCATTAGGTGACTTGCACTTGCCAAGTGATGCCACGCATGAGTAGACAAGTAGGTCTAGGCATGGGGACAAACCCCCTGAGAGGTTTGGTTTGTAACACACCAATAGACACTGAGTGTCAAACACAGTTTCAAACTGGCTGATGACAGTACAGGGCGTGGCTCCCATCGTGAGCGTCATCGCCCTACTTTTTAATCTAAGTACGTATACGTACATTGAAGATGATAAGTGCAAGCAAGACCTTAATTTGGTGAATAGCAGAACATCTAAGATAGTTTCAAACCACCATGATCAGGATAAGCACTGTATTGGAAATGTCGGTCAGCAGAGAAGGGAGAACGTAGTGCAGAGATATGTAGACCCATCTACCAGACTCAATGCAGCATTGCTCTTTGACAGCATACTTCCGCTGAGGGAAGTGGATGTCCTTCTTACGCTGCTTGAGTGTCTTGAGCGATTTCTCGTGCTGAAGATGAGTACTATAAGAAGACAAACCTCGACGAGACGATGAACATGATTACGCACAGGAGTCAGCCGCCGTCTGATCGCGCCCATCTTCTTTTGCCGTCGGTCGGGATGAAGATACTTCTTGTTCTTGTAGAACTCACGAAGATTTTGGCGTACCTTTTAGTTTTGCACGGTCAATACCCGTGCGATCGACTTCCGGACTGTGTTGCTGTATGGTGCGAAGAGATGAGTAATACTATGCGACCAGAGGTTCGGTGCCCTCACATCTTCGTCAACTTCGTCCCGGTGCTGCCCGAAACCTTGCCCGGAGGGTCAGAAGCTCCCGCTTCAGCTCAGAGAGCTGTTTTGTCAGGTCATTCTTAGATCTATGGCTCGCCAAGTATGCGTGAGCGGATAGTTGACAGTAGGTGATGAGGAGGCGTACTTTGACTAGAGCTCGTACGCCTTGATCTTGGTGGGCATGGCGGATGTAACTGTCTGGTAAGATGAAATGACATGGTCAGCGAAATGTTCCGGACTTTGCTATGCTATCGCGACCAAATGACACAATAACTCAGAATGGTGTGGATAACTCAAGGGCACTGTAGGGAATCATACAGGCCAGAATTACCTTGAGGAATGTCGTCAACGGCTTGCTCGCAGACGCGTTTGGGAATGTGGAAATGTAGTGTGGGAATGAACTAGATAGTTTATGAGCCACAGTTCTCACAGTCCAAATTGGGTTGCCCGACCCATGCTTTCCTTTTTTGGATAGTTCGAGCGTTTCTTAAATTCTCCACCTCTACCACTGTCTACCTGCGCCTCTCACACCCTCTCTCCTTCCCTCACCATAACAGCCCGCATCCACATAGAATAGTAAGAGAGCAGAGCGTACTCGGACCTCCCTGCCACCTGTTCTGCCGTGGCAGCCGAGACGCATCCCCGACCCGCATGGATGCTGTATGTAAAGCATCAACAGGTATACAATGCTATTAACACGTACGTGAGATCTATGAGGAATAGAAGTCATAACGACGTCCGTGTCAGTTCCTTTCCCACCCTGTTGACTGAGTCCTTACCTGCCTCTGGTTCATGCAGCGCCGCTACTGTGTCTCTGACATTCATACGTTCTCATGCACGCAGTGACGCTGCCATGGGACGCGCACCTGCTCGCTCCCTAATAGATGCAGCGCCCCTGTCGTGACCACGCACATTTGTGCGCCCTCCCCCGCCACCGACGTGTCACGTGCACGGATGTGCCGTCCCTCCTTGACGTTGTATCACGCACGCAACGCCACTGCTGTGCCAGTGTTGGGTGCACTTCCCCATCCTCCCACACATGCAGTACCGATACCGTGGCACGTGCATGCATGTGCCTCCCCGTCGTCGTGTCACGCATGCCTGCCAGTGGCACCTCAGGGTAAATTCGTCATGGAGGGTACGGTGCGGGCACGTTCTCAGTCATCCGGGAGCCTACTCGTGCTAATCTTTAGCAAGTTATGATTCCTCTCCTTTCAATCTCAGCTGCTATTGATTTTTACCGGGCCGAAGGTCACTCACCAAATTAAGACATTTCTCAAATTTTGTTACCACGCTCCAAGGCCCGCTGCACAATATTGAAGCATGTTCGCCCGTGCTCCGTCAGTGGAAACTTGTCCATGTTATTCATTTAGCCACCACCCGCTCACTGGAGGCGGGACAGCGGCAGCAGGTGCGCACGACACTACGTACAAGTCGACTTCATGTTTCGTTGCAGGCAGACCCGTATATGTAGTGTAGATCTATTTAAACTATATCATTGGTTCATACACAGCAACGACTGAATGGTCACTGAAACACATCTTATATCTTATGGGGTCTTGTAAACCCATACTTGCACATGGTATGACAAAAAGAGCCTGAGATGGAGACTCATTAAGCAATAGAAATATAATAACTTAGTAGCTCGCTTGTAGATCACGTTAAACTAGATAATATATCATCATCATCCTCTACTGACTTGACTACGTACAATATAATGCGGCGTGCATAGCCTCCAGCAAGCGATCCACGTAATTATCTCACTCGCCATCTACTCAAGCTCAGGTTGTCCTCAATGCGTGCTCGTGTGCCAATCGAGCGCTTAGTATAATGTGTTTGCCCATGCAGAGGCATCATAACCGCTCGCTGGCTATAGGCAATCGGCCGTTTGGCTGATTTACGACAACTTCGGATTCAATATGATAAGAGATCGAAACTTTAGATTTGGGGTAATGATAACACAGAAGCACTGTCTTTTGCTGAGGTCAGCTACGGAGACTAGGACGATGGCTTCCTAGTCGCTTGAGGACTCGCTAGGTATTCTTTCCAGAAGCAGCGCCTAACCTCTCATGTCCTCGCGATCTCTTGATGGGAAAATGTGGCTTCCTGCTTGGACCGGCTTCGTTGTGAACCCGAATAATCCAAGGGACCAGGGTCATTAGTATCTGAAGTATAGACGGTACTGAGTGCAGCGCAATTGTCTGTCACAGGGCTTGAACGAAACATTATATCTGAATCGTGTAGTGGTGGTTATTTTAATTTCAAAGGATCAGTTCATTTGAAAAGTGCTGACAGCACGACGCTTCAAGGTAAAGGGGCATTCGCCCTTAAAATGAATCCGAGGAAGTTGTAAGGTGCTTGCTCCCACAAAATCAAATCAATATAACCAATGAGAGACTGAGAATACGACGCAGGCTTCATCAGTCATCACATGAGATTGCTCTGATCTTCAGAGCCAGCAGTCAATTAACACTTTTTGACGAAGCCGCTTTGAGCTAGTGTGGCGCCACAAATTCAAAGGTTATTACAGAGGTGGTTGTGACTAGACCATTGTTGAAGTACGAGCACCAAGCAGACGAGGAAAGAAAGGAAAATTTCTTGCAAACGCACCAAGAGCGTGTTTCCATACATACATCACAGTGCTCATTTCATTTATTTTTACTTAACGCTGCCATCACCCGTCCTCATATACCGCCCGCCACCTCAGGCTATTGCCCTTCACAGATCCACTCACAACGCATATTGTACTAGCGTCCATTCTTCAGAATCTCTATGCATGATGAGCATGGTGGATTCATAGGCATCAACAGCAGTAGGTACTGAGTAACAGTAACATAGGTCACTTGTAATGGGTATGGTTAGGCATGAGGAGTTTGACAACAAGGAATGCCCGATACTGGAGTTGGTTTGGAAATTAGTGCATACACGAGCAGTATACATCATTTATACACGAGTCGAGACTCGTGGGCTCCCCGAAACCATAAACAGTCACAAGTCATTGGCAGAATTATAGGAAGAAATACAGACAACGAGTCGGGCAGGGACATAAATTACTGCATAAGTTACTGATAAGATTGTATGTAGTCGAGGTCTATGAAGGAGACACTGGCCATAGTACATTCATGTTGTAGACTTTTAGCCACAAGAGCGCGCACAAACCAGCTGTTAGGACATAGCAAGTGCATTGTAGTTTCCTATTCCCATAGAAAGTTGTACAGATGACTATATACAGTAACGTATGACGATAGTGACAAATCGAACTCGACCTAGACAAGCATGGAAAGCAACATTGATGTCTGATGTTCCAGGATAGGATCTTCCGTGCTTATATCATGTTAATGCCCAAATGCCATCATCATTATCATCATCGCTCGCGTGCACCCGCCGCCGCCGCCGCACAAGCTCAGCCTGGCCCTGACACGTGTCGGCACAGACCGACACGAGGGTGGCCCTCTTCGACCTTGCTCACACTCCCTCGATCACGAACTTGAAGCTGGGGAGCCTTGACATGCGGGACACCGCGGGTGGCCCAATGCGGCGGAAACGTGTGGAGCCCACTCGGATCAACGACAAATAACTATGCTGGATATGTTTGAGAGTTGGCATGGGCCCGAAAAAATCACAGAAGCGATTGTGGGGACGGCCAAGGGCCTAAAGAAATAGACAACGCAATCAACAGTCATTTATGATACTGATAGAGAAGCCGGTTAGCTTGAAACAATACTGTCTCTCATTGACCTGTCAGATTCAGGGGTTTACGGCGGAATTCTCGTCGACTAGTCGACCACGGGTGGGTGTATGGCAACTCTAATCTCCGTTGTTGACCTCAGCAAAGGACAGCCATTCTGCAATTATGCGAGCTCAGAGAACGGAGAAACAGGGAACAGTCGACCTTTATGGTGTCTTTACAGTAATGACAGCGGTACATAGACCTTTCTGACCGTTTTAATGACACAACGTAAATGAGCCTTGTGATTATCATAGCGTAATAATATAGGTCACCAAGATATGTCGGTTCCTGTACCGATTCTCTCGTCTCCGATTTTGTTCGGATTGCCGGCAGGAATCAGAACGGGGTCGGTGATATCCTGGCCGCCGGACCGGGCAGAAAACATTTTGGTCATCACAACACCATTGTCTATGTGGGGCGCTGTTGCTATGTCGATTACGAGAGATGCAAGTTGTCCTTATCGATCATGATCGAACCTAAAGATTGGTGTCGGTGTGTCGTGGGTGAGAAATCAATCAGCAGCTAACACGTTACTACTTTGTCCAGCCGAATGATCAAGATGCACTAGGCTTTCCATCTACCTCAGAGGTGGAGGGTAGCAGTGGAAGAACAAGTCGTACGAGCCATAGGGCGACTTCGCGTAGTGATTCCAGAACTGTATTACATCTACTTTCCATGGTCCCCAAGGAGATCATCTGCCTCTTGCAAATTCTGTCAGGACTAATAATTACGAGAATTAATCTCGCCTATCAGTCCACGTATATACCCTCTCCCATGACAGAGATCTGAAAAGTCAACAGCCATTTGGCTGTACGACAATAAGGTCCATCAGATTGGGACTGACATAATCGGAATGCTAAAATGAAAACGGTGGTTCGGAACCCATGTTGGTCAGTCAATCTGTAAGAGACCTAGGTTACATCTTGAACTATTGAGGCCAGTGACTGCAGGAACGAACGAGGTGACCAAGTCTTGACCAAGTCTACTAAGATTCAGAGCCTGAGATAGACGAGAAAGGAGGGACGACCAAAGGAGTGGAAGACACAATGCTATTGCAATTTCGCTTGCTGGAGGGGAACAAAGGTCTAGACGGAGATCAGATGGGAGATTCTACCAGTCGCGCTCAGCCTCGGCAGAAGACATTAAGAACCCCCACAACCACTTTATCGCCCAAGGTAAAGAATATGCAAGGAATAAAATGAAGCGGGTTCTGAGTAAGCGGTCGTCAATATCGTGGCGGACTCGTGGTGCCGGTCCTTGTTACAAGAAGACCACCACGAAGTCTGCACAGCGAATAACCACCTACCCCACTATCTTGTACAACTTGACAATAATGTCGCTCCCGCTCAAATCGTTTGAAGACCCCCTAGAGTTTGCTGCAAGAGTGCGTATATCCCCATTTGCATTATGGCGTCACTTGACAATCCTGCACATCAGTATTTTCGAGCTATGGAGACAGGATCTGGCTATCCTGCCGCCGCCGCCACCGCCACCACCACCACCCCCGCCATTGCCACCGTCGCCTCAAACTCAAATAGCCCTCCGATCGGCGCGTCATGGGATACATATTACATGTTCCCTGATCTGACCGTGTTAGGGAGGGATCAAGCAGGTGCAAAGTGGGAGCGTGAGGGGTCGATGCCAGACACCGCTGAGGGTGGCGCCTGGAAAAGGGTAAGAGTCGGGGCCCTTCACGAAGACGCTGGAGCCGTGCACCCGCACGCCAACCGTGTTGCAGGGCTGGCCCCAAACACCAAACCTAACAGATCCACATCCGACAGGCTCGACAGGAGGACCATCGAGCGTGAAGGACAAGTGGAAATCACCCTAGGCTCAGTCCTTGGGGCTGAGCCAACAGGCAGCACTAGCAGTGCACAGACGCAACAGAGGCCAGCCCAAGGGGAGATCAACTGCCAATTGTGCGCGGCACACTTTACCCAGGAGTATGAAAGGGTCCGCCACATGCGGACTCATCATCAAGAAACCGGTCAAGTCGCCCAATACCGATGCGAACCCTGCCGGTACCAGATGACGAGGCTAGACACATTCAAGCGGCACACCAAAAGTGAGCAGCATAAAAAGATTGTGCAGTCTGGAGTACTGCCGGAGTATAGGCGTGGTCGTCCGCCAAAGACCGAGTTTACGAGTAGGTGAGTTTGACAGCTTTTGAGTCTCTGTGAGGGCCAAAGAGTGACGCGCTGATCACTGGCATTTCCCTTACTCACCTTCCTATTTATGCTGCCACTCCTGTCCAATGGCATCGCTATCGGCCATCGATTCGCAGCTGAACGCCCTCGCACGATGGTATCGAAGTCCCCGAAGACCGGCCCGTTTTGCTGATAGGCTCTAGACATAGAAGTCGGTGTACGTCTCATCTGAATCCTTATCTCTGCGTCATCAGTCAGCTGCCCTCGATGGCAATGACTATTGCAAGGTGGATTGGGAAGTGGGCTAGAAAAACGGCGACGTCAGGTCATCGATCATAAACTTGAGAGGGATTACTGTACTTGCATCGTTTAGACATATGGGCTACCTGAATTGATTCTTCCGCTGTGTTTGGCGACGCTTGCCACCCTAGTCCTAGACCGCGTCCAAGTCTAGTGATTCAGAACTTCGTGACTCTACACAGTCTGAGACCTCTATCCCTTCCTCGGACCGCGCGTTCGAGTCTTAGAGATAGGACCCGTGCAGGATGACAACTTCTTATCTCGGACGCTGTTCGAGGCAGGTCCCGCTTAGATCGGCAGCTGTGAGGTTGAGGGCCACGCGGCATTTGCAGGGACTATGTTAGGTCTGTCTCCCATCCCTATAAAGGATGGCCTTCATATCAGATTCGGTCTCTAAGCAGAGAGAACTGCTGCATACAATGTTCGTAGGAACTTCAATTTGATGGATAAGTCGCAAACCTCCCAGACCTGCATCTCCAAAACATCAGCCTGGAGATTATACATAATCTTCGTGCTCGTTCATGGAAGCACTTTGAGCTCATAGGAACTAATCTTCTCATGGATTTGGTCGTCTTGCGGACGTGTCTGCTCACGACGACATCTAAATATCGTAGGCGGGTCCGTATTCTGCAAGATACGCTGAACATACACATACACAACACACAAATTCTCAGATCCTTTTGCAAGCTATCTCGTTCTGACGTGTAGCCTTTTGTGACACCTATCTGTGTATGCTCTAAAAGTGTGATTCGGTGAGCGTCACCAGTGCATCCGCCAGGTTTGGCTGCGCAACGATCTAGTACATCCTCTCGCAGAGCGACATCGCCCTCGCCACGTTGCGCATGTTCTCCACCCTCCCGGCGTGGCACAACTACTCAGTCATTTCAGAGGTCGAGTGGATGCCACGCAGGCATTATTCAAGATGAATTCCTGGAGCACCGCAAAGTGAGGCAGTCACGGACGTCAACGTGACTTAGTTCTCGCGCTCATGCTTGATGCCTCATCCCGTGACCTCAGGTTACATATCTGAGTAACTCCAATTTCAATCTTTCGTGGTGTACGAATAACAAAGGTCATGTCGTTGGTTGTAAGTTAGCTCTGTTGATCAGTGTCACGACAAAACTGCAATTCTATTTCTATTTCTTTGAACCAAATCCTCAAACCTGACCAACCTTCCCCCAAAAATTTTAAGGGAGCTTGAAAAAGCAGATTATCGCAGATGGTACAAGGGATTTGGGAGCATAATTCACCTTCCATAAGTCAAATCTACTCGACCGTCCGACAGGCGCTGGACGAGGTCCGGGTCGGAGATATCTGTAGCGATGATTCAGAGCTGACACGATTGACAACGATTATCGTCTTAACCTTTAGCACCGCCGGCATAAGTGGTAGGTATCTGTACCCATTGGCCTAGCTCTGGGTAAAACGTTGGATGAGCTTGTTCATTGCGATAAACCACTTGGTATCTCGCCGTCGGCAGCTATCTCATTATCGTTTACTGAGCAACATTACATTGGTCTCGAACCTGGTCACTCGACTTACCTGACATCAACAACAAGACGGTCTTTACCCACCAGCGAAGAGATGCCTTGCAGTCGCGAGAGTGAGAACTTCATTTCCGGAAAGAGGTATGAAGTCACGATAACCTGCGCCCAGAGAGTAGTAAGACCACATGGTGTATCGGCAGCGCAATATCGTTCACCCTGCTGTCGCCGTACTCCAGCCATTTTAATGCGTTATCTTCGTTGATACCACCGCCGACCACCTACAGAATGCGTTCTTCCTTCAGTGTGCGTATCGTATCCTCATCATGCTGAGAACGTGCCTGGCCACGCTGCCAGCGCATCCTGAGTAGCGTAATCGTTTCCTGGCCCGAGCTTGATAAGGCGCCCGCCCTCCAACACATGTTGTTTGTATAGTCTTGCAGAGTCCCCTGGTGACTCCCTGCAAAACCTGAGACATTCTAAACAGAATCGGCAATCATAATGACGTACTTCGCGATAAAATTTGTCTTCAACACTGCAGGATCCTTGTCAGACAGCGTACCCCCAACGATCTGCTTTACTTGTCCGTCGTGCAAGTCAACGCATGGCCTCATCAGGGTTCGCCGGCCTGCGGAGGGTGGCGGGAAATTTTGGTTTGTGTCTGGGCACCAGGCATGCGCCAGATGCAGTGGGCGGACGGCGGGATGAGATCAGTGACGGGCCCTAGTGGCTTTCTCCGTCATCGCCGTCGCTGTCGTCTATGTCATTGCCCTTTCTTGCTCTCTATCCTTCTCCCTCACTCTCGCCCATGCCCTTGTCCACTCTCCCTGTTTCACCGTCGTCGTTGCCGTAACCCACACCCGCGCCGTCACTCTTTCCTCCGCCCATGTCGGTACCTTCACTTTCGCCATCACCCACCTTCACCCCCTGCCGCCGTGTCATGCACATCTGCGCGCCCTGTTACGCACTATCATATGATAGCCACCGCGCACACACCACTTCGAGTCCAACTCTCCGACAACGGTAATACGTGGGGAGTTATAAATCATGTGAGAAACCTGTGTACAATCTGATGTTTCAAACTCGAGAGTTCCTTTCCGTGTCCTATACTTATATTGGTTCTGATGATGCCTGTTAGTTTGGTCTGAACCTTATCACCACTAGCTTTACAGTCTGTCCCAGTTGTGCTATCTGCTGTATCTGCGAGAGGATGCTTCTTGTTCCGTTCTGGCCACCTTTGGACGCAATACCATGCTCCAGCTATTCCTATGCTATCTCGGTCGATTTATCCTCCTATTGCCAGCCCTGTCGCTCGCATCCTATAGTCATGTACCCACATGCTGCTCGTCTCTTCGCTGCCTTCGCACAGCGTCACCCTCTGATGTCGCTGGTCACTCGCTTTGCTCTGGCAGCGCTAACTTTTCGCTGCACAGCCTACTGGGCGCTGCAATAGTTACCACTCAATCTCGTGGCATGCAAGTGAATGTCAGGCTGTGTAAGTTGGCCGCTAATTCGTTCTTCTGCACGTGCTTGTACCAGTGCCTTTGTGATGAATCCCCTTTCCTCAGAATCTCCCAGCTTCCCATTCCTCCTCACATCATTCTCCATCCCCTTCCCCGCCGCTCCTTCTCTCCTTTCCCGCAGCTTCCGTCCCTTCCCGCTCTCCCACAGTCGTTCCGGCTCTCCAGGGACTTATGTCAGGTGTTGATAACATTGTCTGCACTCCAGAAGAGTATCAAATATCCACATCTGATGGGCGTCTTCCGCCAGTCCGCTACTTGACCAGAGGGGAGACCATTGGTCTCACCATGAGCCTCACTTTGACGGTCGTGTCATCATTCCACTGAATAACCCATCGGCTCGATACCCTTGACTGTCGCTACCAATCATCTCACCGTCAACTTTCGATCTTTGCTTCTCCCTAGCTCACTACAGAAGCAGGATTCATATCCCTCGCTGCAGTCCTCCTTGTCTTTGCGCTTATCATCGTGCGTCCTTTGCGAATCTCCGCGAAGTGGAGACCCATGTTCTCAAACGTCCATTCTGGCAGAGAAATGTTGTTCGGCATCACGAGCATGCTCCGTCGGGCACATGGCGGCTTTTACAGGAGCCTGTCGACATCTACATAGTGAGTATTATTCGGCATGAATTATGAGTATCTCTCACCACTGCGAAACACACTATCTGAATTGGCGTAGTTCTCTCTCTTCTGCCTCGACATGCTGCAAGCTTTAGGGATCTTCCTTTGCCTCAAGTGGGTTCACGAGGGTAAGGTGTACACTGGTGCATTCTGCACAGCGCAAGGTGCGTCCATCCTCGCACGCAGAGGATAGCCAACGTATTTTATTGCCTGCGAAAAAAAATTAAACAGTTAGGCGAGACTGGCGGTGCGATGGCTACTTTAGTAAGTCTCGAACAACCACTTCAACGTGTTGATCTTTTTGCGTTGATCATTCCTCTTCAAGGCCGTCGCCGTCCATACATTCATTACGGTGATGTGGAGGAAAGGTGTCCATTGCCGCCCGATCGCGTTTGCTGTCGCGCATATGGCTCTTTGTCATCCTTTTTGTAAGCGTCGGCATCGGCACCAACAGGAGTCCGAATGCTCCATATGAGGCACCCACGCCTGTAAGTTCCACTATCATTCCTGCTCCCTTATGTCCAACGCTCCTGTAGTACTGGTGCTGGATCAGGTACAAAAGCAAGCGCATCACAGGAGAAATCCTGTGGCTGTGGATTGCTCTCTCTACCTTGTCCCTCACATACATCCCTCTCTACTTCTGGAGTCGGGGAACCCTTTCTGTAGATCCATACCAATGGTGGCGATTTCGTGTCCATCAGCAGCTTGATATCCAGGATGCAGATGACCATCGCAAGCGCGCCTTTGCTATGCTAGCGTGAGTCTCGGTCGTCGTCTCTTGTGACCGAGCGCTTGATATCTACCTCACATGCCTCAGCTATCCATTCGTCTACTCTGTCCTCGTGCTCCCACTTTCGATCGTGCGCTGGATCAATTTTGGCCTCGAGACGCGTGGCCAGCAGGACATCATATCCTCCGCCGCGTTCTCCACCGCGGCCTTCTTTGCCATGTTCCTCTACTCCCTCTCCGGCGCGGTGAATGCGCTGCTCATCCTGTTCACACGCCCACAGCCCTCTCTCTTCGGACCCATGCCCCACACCTCGTCAGGGTCCGGCCACGCGCCTTTGCCCATCTTGCGCAAGTGCGTAGAGACTACACACCAAGAGATACAGCTCGGGCATCTGAACGAGGACGCTGACTGGAATATCAATATTTCCGAGGGTGGCAGTGTCGCGTCGTCGTCATATGTCAGCCCCGCCGTCTCATGATCGCCCCAGCGCTCAGCGCCCAACAACAGACAGTGCGATGGTCTAGGACTATTTTTGGATAGACGGCCAGTTATTGAGGCACGCTGCTGGCTACACGTGTATTTCCTTGAAGAGACTTTCCACTATACGACTGACACAACCTAGTCGAGATGTTTTCCGACATTGCCAAGCTCCTTTTTTGCATCGGGGTCGTCGTGTTCTAGGCAAAGGGATATATCTAATCTTGTACTAGTCTGGATTCCGTCTGTCCTTGCTCGATGTAGGCGTATTTATCATATACTCTGGTTGAGGTGTGGTTTGCTTCATCCGTGGCTGCAGCGGCTGTATATGTCCTCATAATATAGGTGCGTTAAAGCGGTGCACGCACTCGGCGTCTGTGGGTATGCTCGAGTTTTTATCCGCGTTCATATCCGTTAGGACCATTCTCCACTGAGGGCTTTCCCTGCCGCACTTCGGTCGACCAACACTTTCTTCACGCGAATTCCAATACCCAGAGTCCTCTGTGATAGTTGTACAATACATGAGAAATAGCTACTAGTCCGCCTGCTCTTCCTCCGGGTCGCCTTCGCCTCTTCTACCACACAATAACTCCACAACTAGTTGTGTGGAACAATGCTCACAACTGAGTTATCAGCGACGGTCTCCAGCATCCCCTTGACTTGGCGTGTCAAGCATGGACTATATCTCCATAAATTCTTTCCGAGAAATTTCTAACAGTTGTCACTAATTCGCATGGTCCCGCTGATTTTTTAACATGTTACTTTTTTCTTTTGGGAGAGCAAGAAGAGCACGACAAGAAACAATAGTTGCCCTCGTAACCTAAGCTGGAGTAAGGGGGGGTTGCACCCCTCAGAAGGAATTTCTAAGAATAAGAGAAGAGAGGAAAGAAACGAAAAGCGGTTCACCCCGACGAAATGCATGTTATGCCCTCTCACCTGTGGCGAGCTTGAGGAGCTCAGAGTGTCCGCCAACTCATGCTTCTAACCCGTTACTAACAGAATTATAACAAGAGTATGAAGAACTATTAGGATTCAAATAGTGGAAGTATACAACAATTCACCGCCCCCAGTCCGGACTAGGAATGGTAGAACTGAGCAATTTGGGAGTAGTGGCACTGTGATACTCTGCTTTCCGTGATATCCACCGACTTGAATTGCGACGAGAGAGTTTGGTGGCCGACTACGGCCAGTAGTTGTTAGCACCGCGCTGGGTGACTTGCGCTTGGACTGTCAAGTGATACCGGGCTACCACTGGCATGTCATAAATGTGCATCGTATCGGTCTCGATGATGCCTGTCAGTTTGGTCTGAACCTTATCACTACGAGCTTTCCTTTGCAGTCTGCTGTGCCCTCTGCTAATCTGCAAGAGGGTGCTTCTTGTTCTATTCTAGCCCGCCTTTGGATGCAATAACATGCCCCATGCTCTTGACCCTCTCTAGCTATGGTGTCGTGGATCAAGAAACATAGGGTTAATTTATGTTGTTCATCGATGTTCATATACACCAGTCATTTCTTGCACTAATCTCATTGGATGGGCAACACATCCAAGTGTTAGTTAGCCTTGATTCACCACACCCTATCTCTAGCCATTCGTACGCTATCTTATTTCACGCAGTCAACTCATCCTCTAATCATGCACCCACACGCTGGCTCGTTCATTCGCCACCTTCGCACCACGCTATCTTCTCACGTTGCTGATTATTCGCTTTGCTCTGGCGGCGCTACTTTTCCGCTGCAATATGGGCGCAATTCCGTCATCACTCAACCTTGTGATACACAAGTGAATGCCCGGTGGTGCAAGTTAGCTGCCAATTGTAAAGAAGCGCTGAAAGTCCTCTTGCACGTGCTTGCATCAGTACCTTCGTGATGAATCCCTTTTCTCAAAATCTCTTGACTTCTCATCTTTCTCTCCTCCCTCCCCGCCGATTACGTTCCTTCCTGCTCTCACACAGTCGTTCTAGCTCTCCAGGAACTTATGTCAGGTGTCGGTGACACTGTCTGTACTCCAGAAGAGTACCAGATATCCATATCTGATAAACACCATTCCCGAATCCACTGCTTGACCGGAGGGCAGAGCATTGGTCTCGCCGTGAGTGCTCACTTTCACAGTTATGTCAATATCTCACTCGATAACCCTTCGGCTCGATACCTTCAACAAATTTAATCTCTATTGTCGCTACCAATTATCTCATACCAACTTCCATCCTTGCTTTCTCCCCAGTTCACTGCAGAGGCGGGATTTATATCTTTCGCCGCAGTCCTCCTTGTCTTTATGCTTATCATCGTGCGTCCTTTGCGAATCCTGCGAAGCCGAGACCCGTGATCTTAAGCGTCTATTTTGGCAGAGAAATGTTGTTAGGCATCACAAGCATGCTCCGTCGGGCACATGGCGGCTTTTACAAGAGCCTGTCGACATCTACATGGTGAGCGCTATTCAGCATGAATTACCTCTCACCACTGCGAAACACTATCTGAATTGGCGTAGTTCTTTCTCCTCTGTTTCGACATGCTGCAATCCACAGGCGCTGTCCTTGACGTCAAGTGGGTCTACGAGGGCAAGGTGTACACTGGTGCATTCTGCACAGCGCAAGGTGCGTCCATCCTCGCCCGCAGAGGATAACCAACATATTATATTGCCTGCGAAAAGGTGTCATTAAGCAGTTAGGCGAGACTGGCGGTGCGATGGCTACTTTAGTAAGTCTCGAACAGCCACTACAACGTGTTGATCTTTTTGCGTTGATCATTCCGCTTCAAGGCCGTCGCTGTCCATACGTTCGTTACGGTGATGTGGAGAAAAGGCGTTCATTGCCGCCCGATCGCGTTTGCCGTCGTGGGCTGTATATGGCTCTTTGTCATCCTTTTCGTAGGCGTCGGGATCGGCGTCAACAGCAATGCGTCGTACGAGACACCCACACCTGTAGGCTCTATCGTCTCCCTGCTCCCTTGTCTGATCTGATATGTCTGATACCCCTCTAAGTACTGGTGCTGGATCGGCAGTAACTACAAAGGCGAGCGCATCGCAGGAGAATACCTGTGGCTATGGATCACTCTCTTCACCTCGCTTCTCACATATATCCCCCTCTACTTTTGGAGCCGGGGAACTCTCTCTGTAGATCCACACCGATGGTGGCGATTTCGTGTCCACCGGCAGCGTGATATGCAGGATGCAGATGTCCGGCGCCACCGCGCCTTTGCTATGCTAGCGTGAGTCTCGACCGTCATCTTCAATGGCCGAGCGCTTGACGTCTACCCCACCTGCTCCAGCTATCCATTCGTCTACTCTGTTCTCGTGCTCCCGCTCTCGATCGTGCGCTGGATCCATTTCGACCTCCAGGCGCATGGCCAGCTGGATGTTACCTCCGCCGCGATTTCCGCCGCGACCTTCATCACCATGTCCCTCTACTCCCTCTCTGGCACGACGAACGTGCTGCTCATCCTGCTCACGCGCCCACAGCTCCTTCTCTTCGGACCCGTACCCTACACCTCGTCGGGGCGCGGCCACTCGTCCTCGCCCATCTCGCGCAAGTGCGCGGAGGCTATACGCCAGGAGATACAGTTTGGGCATCTAAACGAGGACACTGACTGGAATATCTCCGAGCGTGGCAGCGTCGTGTCGTCGTCGCATGTCAGCTCCACCGTCTCATGAACCAACAGACGGTGCAGACGTTTTAAGACCCTTTTTAGATACACGACCGGTTATGAAGGCCTGCTGCTGGATACATGTGTTTCCTTGAAGAGATTTTCCATGGTACGACTGACATGCCCTAGTCAAGATATTGTTAAGCTACTTTCTTGTTTCGGGGTCGTTAGGTTTTATGTAAAGGAAGTAATTAATTTTTGTGCTGGCTTGGGTTTTGTCTGTCCTTGCTCAGTGTAAGCATGTCTGTCATGTGTAGAACTATGCATTGGTAATCCTATTTACTTCATCCGTGGCTCCCGC
>QLPN01004477.1:0-14631 GCA_003314395.1 Albatrellus ellisii | reverse complement strand
ATCTACCACCACTAGTATTGCATTGTATCCTTGGCTGTCTTGTAATTGAGTAATCAAGTCTGTCGATATGATTTGCCAAGGATTTGATGGTATTTTGTTTCGAATCAATTCTCCCTGTGGTTTCTTTGGGAATGTCTTGGTTCTTTGACAAATGTCACATCCTTTGACATATTTCCCAATGTATGTGGCCATCCCCTTCCACCAAAGTGTTCTTGACACTATCTCCAGTGTCCTCCATTGTCCTGGATGTCCTGCTATGGGAGTATCATGACATTGCTTGACAACTTTGGCCCTACAACTGTCTGGGACAAGGATTTTATCTTTGTACATCAATAGTCCTTGTTTGTTTTCTCCCCATCCAGCTATGGTTGCTGTCTTTGCTTTGTCTCCTGACAATTCTCTCCACATCTTGACATCTCTGTCCTTTACTTGTTCATTGGTGATCTTATTGAGGAGTGGAATGTTGTTTGTTATAACTGCATTGATATGATTTGAGTCTTTGAGAAACTCTGGTTTTAGCAGTATGACATTCTTGTTGTCATGTTCCACCCCCTCTTTATGATCTGATCATCTCGATAAGAGGTCAGGTTTGGCTAAACTCTTTCCTGGTCTGTGGAAAAGGTGAAAGTTGAACCTAGAAAGAAACTGGGACCATTGAGCCTGGCAACAGTTTAGTTTCTGGGCACTCATAAAGTACTCTAGGTTTTTGTGGTCAGTGAGGATATCGACCATACTATCTGTTCCTTCCAGATAGTGTCTCCATTGCTCCAGTGCATGTATGATAGCAAGCATCTCCTTGTCATATATGTTGTAATTCCTCTCTGCTGGAGATAAACTCTTGCTAATATATGCCACTGGGTGCCACTTCCCATCATCTCTCATCTGTGATAAAACTGTTCCAGTAGCATAACCCAAACTATCTGCTTCCACCAAATATGGTCTATGGGGTTCAGGAAAGACAAGAACAGGTTGTGAACACAATGCTGTTTTCAGATTGTCAAATGAGTCTTTTTGTTCCTGATCCCAATGCCATTTGATGTCTTTTTGAAGAAGCAAGTTGAGGGGTGTTGCTAGTTCCAAAGATCCTTGAATAAAACAATGATAAAAGTTTGTGAAACCAAGAAACAAGTGCACTTCTGTGACAGAGGTTGGTATGGGCTAATCCACAATTCCTTGTACTTTGATGGGATCCATCATGATCTTGTCAAAGGAAATTTTGAGGCCCAAATAGTCTATTTCTGTCTTTTTGAATTCACATTTTTCTGGTTTTAGGTAGAGTTTGTTATTGTGTAATATTTGAAGAACTTCTTCAACAATGTGATGATGTTCCTCCAATGTTGTTGTAAAGATGAGGATATCATCCATATAGACCATGACCTTTCCTCTAGCAATGAGTTCTCTGAAGAGATGGTTCATCATGGTCTGGAATGTTGCTGGGCTGTTGGTGAGTCTGAAGAACATTATAAGCGGTTCAAATAGTCCTTTGTTGGTAATGAAAGCAGCCTTCCATTCATCTCCATCTTTGATTCAGACATTGTTATATCCCCATCTGATATCAAGTTTTGTAAAGTATTTGGCTCCTTTGAGTTTATCAATCAATTCAGAGATAAGTGGTAATGGATATGAATTCTTGATTGTAATCTCATTGAGCTGACAATAATCTTGGATAGGACATAATTCTCCAGACTTCTTTTTGATGAAAAAGAATGGTGATGCCATTGGTGATTTAGAAGGTTGAATATGTCCTGATTTGAGATTTTCATCAATAAACTTTTCCAACTCCTGCTGTTCTGTAAAGGATAAATTGTAGATCTTCCCCATGTGCATCTTTGCTCCTTATTTCAGTTTGATTGTGTGGTCCCAAGTGTGTTTTGGTGGTAATTCATCAAATGATTCTTTAGCAAATACTGATTTGAATGCATGATATGCTGTTGGGATGATGTCTTCAAAGGACTTCTTGATCTTCTTCTTTTCTGCTTCTATTGCTAAGTCCTGAGAGATATTATGAACTGCTGCCTCTTTCTCATCATCTCCTATCATGATGCACAAGATTTTATCTCCTTTACAAACTTCATTGTCATCTTCATTGTCAACCTCCACCATTGGTGGTACCTTGACCTTTGTTTGTTCTGCCATCTTCTTCTTCCTGATCTTCCTATCTGCAACTACTCATATGTGGCAATGTCTTGGACATCTCATGAATTTCACCACACCAGTTCCCCAGTTTATTTCTGGATTGTGGATTTTTAGCCAAGTTTCCCCTAGAATTAGGTTGACTTTTCCTAAACTGGTAACACAGAATGTGGTTCTTTCTGTATGGTTTTGGATTTTGGCTATGAAATCCACTGTTTCTTTGATTGAACCATTCTCATTCTTGGTTCCATCAACATTATAAACTGGTATAGAAATTGGGAGTTTCTTGGTGTTTAGATGATTTGTTTTCACAAATTCTTCATCTATATAACACATTGTTGCTCCCAAGTCTAATAGTGCTTGGATAGAGATCACTTGTCCATCATCTGGTCTCTTTATTCCAAGTTGAATCATGGGTAATTCTGCTCTAATTCCCATGACTACATGCTTTTCTTCCTTGAGAGAGGGCATACTCTCTGATGTCTCTTTCTTCTCTGTCTTTACTTCTGATGCAATGTTGTTAAATATTTCAACAGGATCATATACATTGGTGTGGTCAACAGTGCCATCATCAGATGTAAGTACAGAGAATTGATTTGAGGATGAAGTTGCAACATCTACTACTCATCCTTTCCAAAACCTGCTTCCTTTGCAATTTTCTTAATTGCCTCATCATTCAACATCTGTGAGAATTCCTCCATTGTCATGCCTCTGATCTGCTCATGAATCTCATGAATCTTTCCCATGCATCTTTGTGGACAGTCCCTAGAGATGTGGCCCTTCTCCCTGCAATTGAAACATATAATCTCTCTTCTCCTTTTGGCATGGTCTACATCCATGGGGACTGGTACATTGCTGGCTCTTTGTGGTGGTGGATTCTGAGGCAGTGTGTACTGATTGGTTTGATAGTTTCAAGGCATCCAGCATGGATTGTCTTGTGCTTGGGCAAGTTGCTTGAACTTGCGCATATGTCTATCAGTACTCTGCACTACTTGTTGCCACTTTGTGTATGTTGTTGGGGGAGGATTGATGTTGTATATGCATTGCAGAAGATTGATGTTGAGTCCTCTTCTGTAGCAATCTATAAGTGTGTATTCATCATATCACATTTTTGTTGCTAGTAGTAAGAACTCTGTCATATAATCCTCTGCAGTTTTCCCCAATTGTTGTAGTTTGTGTAGAGCCTGCTGTGCTGTGTGTGCTTTGTCTGGATCACCAAATTGTTCTCAGATCTTGGCTTCAAAATTGAGCCAATTGTGGAAGGGCATCAGGTAGAGGGGATTGGTGGGATTGGTTTCATGTAGCCACTGCTTAGTGACTTGTAAGTTCCTCCACTGTTCTGCCAATCCTCCTATCATAAAAGATAGGGCATATGTGATCCGATTGCTATCAGTCCACATTTTGTTTGCCACAAACACAAGAAATAGTTCCAGAATAAAAGAGTCCAATTTCTCTCACTTCCCTGAATAGGGAGTAGATGAAGAAACTTTGACTCAGTGTTGGGCATATATGTGGGCCCCTGGGCATGCAACAGGGCCAGACATAGTGGCTTGTGTATGGATTTGAGTTTGCTGGGCATTCATCATCGCTGTGATACTGGCCAATGATTTGGTGATCTCTGCCAATGCATTTCCCATTTCCAAGTTCTGTATATTTTGTTCTCTGTGCCAGTTTTCATTGTCTATCCTCATCATCTCCATCATATCCTCCAAGTCCATCACTTGCATTCTTGTGGTATCAGCTGCTGCTTCTCTTCTTTCCCTTGCTTGTTCTTCCAACAAATCTTCCATCATGGGGCCTGGCTGTCTGGCTTCCCAGTTGCTGGGCCCTGATTGATTCATTATTTGTTTCAGAAGAGGAATGCTTGGGGAGTGAATTATAATATGGGCTAGTTTGCTCCCAATAGTGTGGAAAGAAGTGCCATGGAAAATCTTTAGGATGATTGACATAGTATTGATTGTGTATTTTGAAGAACCAGATGGCTTGTTGTCTCCAATATTTGAATGCATTGCCATAGTAGTGGATGAGGGCTTGAGAGGTGCAAGGTTGAGTAGGTGGAGGTAATAAAGAGGTAAGTCTGGCATATGATTTGCCTGACCCAGTCCTCTTTTCCAAGCAAAGTATTCTTGGAATGGTGAAAATAAAACTGTGCAAAGTGAAAACTTTTTGTACCTTTTTCAAGGGTACAAGCCTTTTAAACACAGAGTGGAAGGTGGATGTAAAGTAAGTAGATACTAGTATATATGTATCACCAGTACTATGAAAGAATTCTTTGATATAGTCCAAATTATAGTATCTCTGGTCCGAATGGTTGTCAGAGAGATAATTGATGCCCCACTAAGTGATAGACACCCTAGCACTGCTTGCTGAGGCAATATAAGGCCTAGCACTGTAGCTGAACTATGAAGAACTGGAGAACTATAACAGTACAACAATCTCTTGAGTGAGGAGGGAGGGGAATGATGATTTGAAACATGACAAGGTGTGTGAGAGAGGAGGTGAGGTTGCTAGACAGCAAGGTCACAAATGTAAGAGGAGGGGATTGACAAGGGGATGAGATAATACACTTAGGATGAAGTCATGCTATCAGGTGGATATCCCAGATGTATAAAGCTAAGGAATACATACTATAGAAGTGCCCTATATATACTAAAGAGATTGGCGCATGGACCATGTGCTGTCACTATAGGGCAGGCATATGTAAGTAAGATGTGCAGCATCTGTGAGAACTATCAGTAAGCAATGTGTAGCATTGCATAGCATCAGTAAGCATCTGTGGGAAATGTAGTCATAATAGTATAGTAAGTGGCCCAATGACTAAATGGATATGAGTCATAGATAATCATGATAATATCTACTACAGATCTGATAAGATATCTGTAGTAGATATTATGTGATAAGAATATAAGAAATTGTAAAATGAAATGAAAAATAAGTATGTTCTGACAGATGTGAACTCTGCCAAAGAACCAAAACAATCACTAAGAAACCACAAGGTGAACTCATGCCAAACAAAATCCCAGAATGACCCTGGCAAATCATATCTACAGATCTTATTACACAGCTGCCAGACAGCCAGGGATATGACTCAATGCTAGTAGTGGTGGATCACTTCTTGAAAATGACTCACACCATGCCCACCACTACCACAGTAACAGTGGAAGGAGTTGTGCGGCTTTTTAGAGACAATATCTGGAAACCACATGGTTTACCAGAGAAGGTCCTCTCTGACAGAGGCCCACAGTTCACCTCATGAGTTATGAAGGAACTGAACAAAATATTGGGAATCAAAACAGCATTATCCACAGCATTCCACCTGCAGACAGATGGTCAAACAGAATGTATAAATCAGGAGATAGAACATTATCTCTGGATTTTCATAAACTATTGACAAAGCAATTGGATGACCTGGCTACCTATGGTGGAGTTTTGTTACAACAACAGAATCAACTCATCAACAAAACAAACTCTGTTCAAATTGAATAGTGGTCAACATCCAAGAATGGGATTTTAACTGTCAAAAGAATCCAATATCAAATCAGTGGACATATTCATATCATCTCTGGAATGAGCAAGAGATGATGCAAAGTCTGCCTTGACAAAAGCATCAGAAGATATTACAATGCTCATAGAGGAGAAACACCAAAGTATGAAGTAGGGGATAAAGTCTGGCTAGATGCATCCAATACAAAATTGGATAGACCCATGAAGAAACTCAATCATAAATGAATTGGACCATATGCAATTGTTGAAATATTATCCAACAACAGTGAAAAACTTGCATTACCCAAAATGTTGAAGATTCATCCAGTATTCCATGTGGTCAAACTATTACCATACATGCCAGATACTATTCCCAAATGAAAACAGAAGGCACCTCCAAACCCTATTGTTGAAGGAGAAGAGGAAAAACATGAAATAGAAGAAATCCTCAATACTCAAAAGATGCAGTAAAGTGCAATACCTCATAAAATGGAAAGACTACCCACAGAAGTCTGACTCATGGGAACCATCATCTATCATCATGAAAGACATACCCAAATTAGTCAGAGAATTCCATTTAGCACACCCTACTGCTAATTGAGTAATTCAAACAATCACTCTTCAAGTCAAACAACTTTCCAACAAGGCTACTATCCCCATGAAAGGATCACAATTTGCCACTGGTCTCGACCTCTATAGTGCAGAAGAAAAAGAGATAGCCCCCCATAGTCAACAATTGATCAATACTCAAATCTCCTTGGCTGTACCTAATCACTGTTATGGACATGTTGCTCCTCACAGTGGTTTGGCTGTCAAAGACTCTATTTCAATTGGAGCCAGAGTAATTGATTCAGATTATTGGGGACCTCTCAAAATTCTTCTTGTCAATAATGGAAATGACATATTCCATGTAAAAGAGAAAGACCATAGTGCACAATTGATCCTTGAAAACATCTCTTTAACTACTGTCAAAGAAGTCAATTCACTTGAGGATACACAATGAGAAGAAGGAGGTTTCAGATCTATGGGAATCTAGCAGTTCATCAGGTAATCTCACCCCTAATAGGGGGGTATTGTCAGGACATGTTATTTTTCACTGTATTTTACAATTTCTTTTGATCTTATCACTTGAGATCTATAACATACATCTTATCTCATCTTATCTAGGTCTTGAGTGATAATACATGACTCACTTATGATTCATCATTGGACCAGTTACTCATTGTTTATGACACATACTCTCACAATAACTGTGCAATACTATGCATTACTTGCAAACTATTCTCATGCATACTGTGCATGACATCATGCTAACCTCATTCCTTACTTACAAATGCCTGCCCTACAGTAACATATGCAGTCTGTGTGCACAGGCATTTACTATATATACTGTACTATGTAGTGTACTTATTCTTTAGCTTAGTACTTCTGGGATATCCACTTCATAGCACATTATTCCTTGCAAATACTATCATCCTTTTCTCTTCCTCTTCAATAGGACTACTGTGTGACCTTGCTAGTAGCATCAGCCTCATAGAACCAGGCCAAGGGATTGTTGACAACTCTACACTTACTAATGTACTCTTTCCTTTTTCATCTCATACTGTACACACACACACATGCACATACATACATACACATGTCCTCCTGTTCATACTTCCTTGGTCTGTGCACTACAGTACTTACTATAACTAGACTGTAGTGTTACCATATACAATAATAACTATTTCAAGTTCCCTCTGTGTATGGCTTGTGTTTCACAGGTTATGGGCCCTGCCCAGGCTATATGCATGTCAATACTCCTCACTCTCATATTCTTGTTCTCCCTTGTGGACTCTCACTCCTATCTTGCATTCTCCCTCTTGTCTGCCTACCTCCTTCCCTCCTGTCACTCAGCATCCATTCCAAAAATCAACATCATACTGGAAGGAACAGACAACAGTATACCTCATTGATGTATTTATTCTGTTGTTATAACAGAATTCAGCCATAGGTATCTAATTCATCCAGTCTGATTGTGTTGATGATAGTATATGCTGACTGTATGGCTCCTTCCTTTTTTGTCTTCTATACTACACACACACACACACACACATATATATATATATATATACATATTGCACTATACTCACCATGGTCTGTGCACTGTAGATAGTTACTATAAATAGTTGGAGATTGTACCTATAACAGTAAGAACTCTTCTAGTTCTTCTGCACATGGCCTGTTGTCAATAGGTCATAGGCCCTGCCTAACAGATCACATCCTTCTCCACATACAATGTCATGTTGGGAAACCAGAAGTGTCAATGCACTATTTCTAGGGTTTTCTTGTATCCAGGACATCCTACAACTCATGAATCATGGCAGGACTTGAGTAAATTGGTGTAGCATGTTTCTGGTATGTAGATCATCCCATTGTAGTGAAGCATCTTCTTTTCATCTTCACTCCATTGTGCAAATAATGCAGTTTTCCTTAAGTCTGCATCCAACTTGTCCCATACAATGTAGTCATGATCATCATTCTGATGTTCCATAATCTTCTTCATAATAGGAGGATTGATTGCTGCAGCTGAAATCTTGTGTTTGAAAAATTCCAGTTTGAGCAAGATGTCATTTTTATTGTCATCTTCTACCCCCTTCTTATGGTCTGAATGCCTTGAGAGGAGATCATGTCAATCTGGAAGTAAGACAAATAAAGAGACCAATGAGCTTGATGATGGTTAAGCTTCTGAGCTGTCATGAAGTATTCCAAGTTCTTGTGATCTGTTATCACTTGAACAGGGTGGATGGAACCTTCCAAATAGTGATGCCAAGCTTCTAAGGCATGAATGATGGCTAACATCTCTTTGTTGTTGATGTCATAATTGTGCTCAGCAGGTGATAGACTTTTACTGAGGTAGGCAACTGGGTGTCACCTGACATCCTTCTGCATTAGTTCATTCAAGGGTTTAGCAATACTTGAAAACCCAAGAATAAAGTGACAATAGAAATTGCAGAAGCCCAAGAAATAACAAATGTCATGAAGGTTTTGTGGAATGGGCCATTCTTTAATACCCTGGACTTTGACTGGGTCCATCTCAATTTTTTCAAAGGAAATCCTCAGGCCAAGGAAGTCAATAGATGTTTGTTCAAACTCACATTTCTCAGATTTGAGATAAAGTTTGTTGTCCATGAGTATTTTAAGGACTTCTCTAGTAACCTGTTGGTGTTCCTCCAATGCAGCTGTGAATATTGAAATATTGTCCATATAGACCACCACTACCCCTTGTGAGATAAACCACAGAACAAGTGATTCATCATCATTTGGAATGTGGCCAGGCTATTGCAGAGACCAAAGAACATAACCAAGGGTTCAAATAAACCCTTGTTAGTGATGAAGGCAGCTTTCCATTCATCACCATGTTTGATCCTGACATTGTTGTGACCCCAATAGACATCCATTTTGGTGAAATATCATGCTCCATGAAGATGATCAATAAGCTCTGAGATAAGGGGCAGTGGGTAGCTATTCTTGATCATCATATCATTGAGTTTGTGATAATCTTGAACCAATTGTAAATATCCAGACTCTTTCTTGATGAAGAAGAATGGTGAAGCCATCAGAGATTTGGAAGGACAAATATGACCACTTTTCAAGTTTTCTTTGGTGAACAGTTCCAATTGTTTTTGTTTGTCCAAGGACAGGTTATAGACTTTTCCAGCAGATGGTTTCATGCCTGGTTTAAGTTCAATTGCATGGTCCCAAGGACATCTTGGAGGTAATTCATCAAAGGCTTCTTTATCAAATACCTGTTTGAAATAATTGTATGCTTTGGGTACAATGTCTTCAAACATCTTCAACTTTTTCTTTTCTGCTTCAATGGCAAGATCTTGGCTAATATTTTGAATGGCTGCCTCCATCTCTTTTTGATCTATCATCACCATCAATATCCTATCATCCTTTTCTTCAGCTGTAATCCTTTCATCAGCTTCTTCATGTATTTCATGACTCTGTTGCTTCATCAGCTTCTTGTTTGACTTACATACATCAGCCTTGAGGTGTACTCCACATCTGTGAGGGCATCCAGTGAAATGTATTTTACCCTGTAACCAATCAATTTCAGGGTTATGGATTTTCAACCATGATTCACCAACAATAAGGTTTTTCTGGCCCAAATTGCAGACTGCAAAAGTAGCATGTTCAGTGTGACCATCAATGGACATAATGAAGTCAATCATTTCTTCAATAGATCCTCCTTGATTAAGTGGTCCATCAGTGTTATAAAAAGGGATAGGATGCACAAGTTTCTTCATGTTCAGATTGTTGTTCTTCACAAATTCTTTGTTGACATATAAGCCTGTTGCTCTTGAATATAGTAGAGCATCTACTTCTAGAGTAGCTCCATTACCCACTGTTTTGGTCTTGATTTTTAATTCAGGGAATTTATGATGTCAAAGGTCCTGATGAATTCATTTTTCTTCAAAGGAGGAATAACCTTTTGCACTTGAGGCTTTACTTCAGACTAAGAGCAAGATGGAACAATGCATGTTAAATAAATTTGGGTACAAGCATTGAGATGATCAACATCTGTGTCATCAGTCTGAAGCATAGAAAACATATTGTAGGACAGCAAACTCATGCTCAGTTCCTGTCTGATCCAAAACCCTGCTGTCCTGTGCTTTTTGAGCCATCAGGGTTATTGAGATGTAGTTCACATGCCTTGAACTCCTTTTGCATCTCTGCCAAGAAGTCTGTCTCTGATAGTGTATGCATTTCTTGAAGGGTCCTTGTATTCCCCCTTCTTGGCTGCTGTCCTTGAGGGTGCCTTGGTTTGGGACATTCATATGCAAAATGTCCCTCTCTTCCACAATTAAAACATAGTTGAGGATGTGGTCCTCTTGCCCTATCAATATCCATTGGTTCTCCTGCTGCAGGCAGAGTTGCAACATTTTCTTGCCAAGGTGTGAAGTTCCTTTGTTGTCCCTGCTACTGTCTTCATCCCCATGTTGTTTCAAAATTTTGCATGTCTTGCCATGTGTATGTGTGGATGTGTGCTTGCTTGAACCATTCATCCAAAGTTGTTGGTAATGGTGTTTCAAGGTAACAGGATTGAAGAAGGGTGCAATTCATTCCCTTCTTGAACAATGTGGTGAGCACTCCATCATTGTATCCTGATGCTACCTTATAAAGGAGGAATTCAGTGATGTATTCCTTGATGTGTCAACTTCCTTGTGATATATTGGTTAACTTGTATTGCACCATCTGTTCTTCATTATGATCTCCAAAGGTGATCTTCATCAGCATCAAAAGTCCATTGAGGTCTGTAAATGGTTTGTCTTGCCATACAGGATTGACTTGATGTGCCTCAATTTGTCATAATATTCAATTCTTCCATTCTTCTGCAAATATTCCTTTTATATAAGATCATATGACTGTTATCTTGTCATCATCTTTATATTCAGGGTGAGCATGAAGTACAAGATAAATTTGATCAAGGAAAGATTGGAATTTCTTCTTGTTGCCATCAAAGGGGGTTGGTTTGGTGGCACAAACTTTGGGGAGGTGGACATGGGGTGGCTGGTCTGTTCCTAGACCTAAAGATGAACCTATGCCTTTTGTTCTCAATAAACAATTCATCAGATTTATTATCACTTGCTGCTGCTATTGGATCATTTTCTGTTGATCCATAACCATCTTTATCATCTCCAAAAATGTCAGTTGATCCTGGTCCTGTTCCATTGGAACAAATGCTGCAGATGGAGGTTGTAGAGTGGCTTGAAAGACTGTACCAAGATGTTCAAGGTCAGATGACAAGGGGTTTGATGTAGATGGTTCTTGATCTCCTAAACTCACAAATTGATTCCTTGAGTGAGATTCTGGCTCTTTGCTGTCATCTCTGTGTTGTGGAGGGGACTGCTGTCTCTGACTCCAAGCACTGTCTGGTCCTTGTGACAGATTGATTGATGATTTGATGGATGTTTTCAATGAGGGTTCCAGTGCTTCTGTAGTTGAGCAATGTCAAGTTGATGTTGATTGCATGCTCAGTCATACAAAAGAAGCACTATATTCCTCAATAAAATGCATGGATGATTGAGATGATGAAAATAAAAACAACAAAAACTTTGAACAGAGATATGTCTATGTTAGTATGTAGATGTCTCTGGACCTCTGGTGATGTATGATCCAAGATGATGGTGCAGGTTGATCTGAAATGTGTGATTGGGATGTAATGATCATTTGATGAGGATGGGAGGATGGACAATATATGGGCAAGCAAAGTAGTATCATAACTCACTCAAGAAAAGTTTAGGTGGATACTTAACTCAGTATCTCTTATCCTGATTCTTCCACCTCTCTGATCTTGAATCTGGGAGCAGCCACAAGGGGAACCTCTTGTAATTTGTGGTTGGCTTGTCCCAGCATTGAATGATGATTCTCATGTGCCATGCAAGAACAGTGACAGTGGAGATGGAGGCAGGCAATGGAAGGGTGGCAAACAGCAAGGAGCATGTAAAAACTAACACTTAGACCTTGGTCTAAGAGATGCTCTATCCTAGAGCAAGTGTGAGGGTGGCATATAAAACATGTGGGCAGTCCAAGAGCTGTCTGAAGATCTATAAGATCTCCAGGGATCAGACTAGTCATTGATCTTCTCCCAATCCCATGTCCATGCTGCTGGATTGTCCTGTTGAAAAAGATACAGGTCCATGGGCACTGAGTGGAGGAGGTTGTCAGGCACAATGTGGAGGTGAAGGGGGCAGACACTGACAAGAAGTTGGAGGCTGGAGGCTGGTGATCAAGGGACATAGGGATGCTTCCACAAGTCACAGGTACACTCACTCTCATGTTTCTGCCACTTACAATGTCTGCAGTGTAGAGAGGAGGGCAAGGGAAGATCTTTACATGGCTAAATCTGTTAGGACTATGTGGTTGGTGATGGCAGGAGGAGGTGAGAGCAATGATGGAGGAGAGAGGGGAGAGGGGTGATAGAACATTTGAAGTTCTGATCAATTGTGAGGACAACACTATGTCAAAGCCAAACAACTGAGGAAAAGCTAAACAAGAGGATGACCATGCTTAGACTAGCAGATATCCCAGATATATTAGTAGGGTAAAAGTAAGAAAGGAGAGACACTACTGTACCTAGTGGATATCCCAGATGATCAGAACTGAGGAATACTGCTAGGAGTTGTATAGTATATATAGTATAATACTCTAGGGCAGGCATATGAACTAGCAATGGCTGCACAGTTGAGTTAATAATAACAACCAATCAGAGAGAGGATGACTGATGTCTGCAGTAGGTATGGGAAAGATTGGTGATACTCCACAGTAAGTGTGAGAAAGCTGAATGAGCATCTGCAGTAATAGTGAGAAAATGGGTCATAACTACTTCATAAGAGGGCCAATCAAAGATCAGATGACAGGCACATCATCAGCTGATAAAAACAAACAAGGGGAATGCATAACTGTGAGAATTGCTTTGGTAGATCAGGGGTGATTGTAGAATCTGTAGTGATATAGATATAAGAAAAATAGGAAAAAATATAGAGAAAGATAGAGGGGATACAAGGTGGCCTGACATGAGTACTCTAGTGTGCTCTCCTTCTTCTTCTGATTGACAGTACCCTCTTGCACAGTATCTCTCTCTCTCTAATGTACCCCTGTCTGTATACACTTCATCTTTCTATCTACTCAGATGTATTGCCTTTGGACTGCAGTCCCTTGGATCCTCTTCCTCATCTTTATGTGGCTACACACCTACATATATATGGTTATGGTCTTCCTGCCATTTGTGACTCTGCCCCTGTTTCAACAGAAGGAGGCACTGGTTGATCATTACTGGAATCAATTCTTGCTTTCTCCTTCCATTTCCCCTTCCTCAGTGATGCTGACATATTTATTTTAGCTCCTTGGGGCTGTTGCAATTGATAGTCTCTGGACTCCCTTTGTGCAAAAACATTCCAAGTGCTCTGCAGCAGCCTCCCAAACTTTGACTTTGAACATTGTTGAGTCACCTGCCTAGGACTTGTGATGAAGTAGGAGCTCAATGAGCTTGGACTCATCATCAGCTATCCATTCACATCTGGATTCCACTGCAGGTAGAGATTCAGTAGTGCCAATATTGGGCTGAGTGGCTACAAGTGTGTACCATATCCCAGCAGTAAGGTAGTTCAGGGCATAGTTGATACAGGCAACAAACTGGCCAGGGAGTTTGTAAATTAAAACTTCAATTAGAATCTGCCACCAAGATTTTGAAAATACCCAAAGAAAATACCATGTTATTGTGCTACTGAATAGGCCCTCAAACATCATGGTCTGATCTGTAACCTACTCTACCCTATTTACAAAAGTCATACAGAACCAACCATGTCTTATATTTCAAGATAGGTTCATAGATATCACTTATGAGGCACATACAGCAGTAAAGTGTGGTATTGGACAACATAGACATGCATTTATGAGAAAAACATGTGTGATCACTGATCTGGAGATGAATTCTGTCTTTTACAAAAAGAATCATGTTGGAGATTGTTAGGTGACAATTGATAAACTGCATATAAAACTGCGTTTACAACATAAACCAAGCATCATTCACACTTGGACAAGATATGGAGCCAGACTGCATCAAACACCCCTACATATGTGCAGTATTGAGCCAACTTTAATTGGACCAGTGATAATGCTAAGAGTGGCCTATTGGATCTTCTGGATTAAATGCTTGAATACTCCTGGTAATGAGATAGTTGATACAGATGTGTCTGATGATGATGATGATGATGATGATGATGATGATGATAATGAATTGAGCATGGAAGACTGCATTCCTTGTATCATGATAGGAAAGTGATGAACACAGGCCATGTGTGGGAGTGGAACTAGAATAGTTCTTATTATAATACAGTGATGCTATGTTCTACTTATAGTAAGTAGGGTAATGCACAGACCAGTGTAGCAAGTACAGTACAATGTGTGTATGTATGTATGTATGTATGTATGTATGTATGTATGTATGTATGTATGTATGTGGGTGTG
>QLPN01004469.1:0-12712 GCA_003314395.1 Albatrellus ellisii | reverse complement strand
TGTTGCAACAACTTATGTATACTTCCACAGATGATGTCCCATTATTCCATGTTGCAATGCAATGGATTTTTACACAGGGGATGGGGACAGGGACAGGAATAGGGCAGGGACAGGAATAGGGCAGGGACAGGGATAGGACAGTGTCAGGATGCATTTATTTTTCTTTTCATTTTACAATTTCTTCCATTCTCATTGCTCAAGATCTACAAGAGATATCTTATCAGATCATGTAGATCTTATCATGATTACATATGACTCATTCCCCATTTGTCATTGGACCGCTTACTATACATATATGACACATATTCTCACAATCACTTACAAAGCTTCTCACAGATGCTGCACATCCTTACTGATGCTGTGCAAGTTGCTTATCGATTGTTCACAGGAATGCTGCACATTCCTTTATGATACACCTGCCCTAGAGTACATACATGGTCTGTGTGCAGGTTCCCTTTGTATATATACTTCAGCTGTATCTGTGAGGCACACACTAGGCACCAAGGTCACAACTGAAAAGGAAGGGGAATTGGTGAGGGAGGAGACAATACACCTTAGAGAAGAGTCACACTGTGTAGCAGATATCTCAGATGTATAAAGCTAAAGAACTATCTACTACATGAGAGTCTTTATATACTACAGGGATCGGCACACAGACCATGTGCTGTCACTGTAGGGCAGGCATATGTAAATGAGATGTGCACCATCTGTGAGAAGTATCAGTAAGCAATGCACAGCATTGCACTGCATCAGTAAGCGTCTGTGGGAAATGTAGTCATAAATGTATAGTAAGCAGCCCAATGACTAAAGGAGAATGAGTCATAGATAATTGCGATAAGATCTACTGATGATCTGATAAGATGAGATAAGATATCTCTGGTAGATCTTGAGTGATAAGAGTGAAAGAAATTGTAAAATGAATAGAAAAATAAGTACATTCTGACAAATACCCCCCTTCTTAGGGTGAGACAACTCGACAAGCAAAGGAAACTCCAGTAGATCCAAAACCTTTCTCTCCACATTGAGTATCATCCAATGAAGTGACTTCTTCGACTTTAGCAAGTGATATGTGTTCTAAGATCAATTGAGCTACTTGATCTTTGATTTTGACTGTAAAGTCATTATCACCAAGATTGACCAATAGAATCTTTACAGGGCTGCAATAATCTGAGTCGATTACTCCTGCTCCAATGTGAATAGAGTTTTTGACAGCCAGACTGCTGCAAGGAGCAATATGTCCATAGCAGTTGTCTGGTATAGCCAGGGAGATTTGAGTATCGACTAATTTTTGGCCATGTGCAGGAATGACAATTTCTTCTGTGCTGTAAAGATCTAGTCCAGCAGCATGCTCTGATCCACAAGTGGGTAACATTGCTAAGTCAGAAAGTCATTTGATGGGAACAGAACAATGTTGAATAGATCTGATGGCAGTAGGGTGGATAGTGTGGAATTCTTTAACCAGCTTGGGCATGTCTTTGATCATAGTGCATGCTGGTTCCCAAGAATTTTCGTCTTCTGGGTAATTCTTCCACTTGATAAGATATTGAATGTTTCCATGATATTTTCTGCTATTCAGAATCTTTTTGACTTCATATTGTTCAATGTTATCTTTGATGATGGGTGGTGGAGGAATTTTTATGATACATTCTGGAATATCATTTGGAGAATACAGTAATAACTTGACGACATGAAAAACAGGATGGATTTTCATGGACTTGGGAAGTGCTAATTCATATGCATTATTTGAAAGCACTTTGATAATCGGATATGGTCCAAGTCTTTTATGATCCAATTTTCGAGTTGGTCATCCTGTTTGTATGTTAGATGCATCTAACCATACTTTGTCTCCGATTTGATATTTGGGAGTCTTTCCTTTGTGTGCATCATAATATCTCTTCATATCATCAGCCGCTTTTCTCAGCGCTGATTCTGCATCTTCCCTGTCCTCTTTAACCCTTCAATAAAATTTTCTACTGAATTGATAGTGGATGCCTTGCCCAGTTCAAATCCCATACACAGATTTTGTCCAGAGTTCAACATGAAAGGAGAATATTTGGTAGAGGCATTGACTCTATTATTGTAACAGAATTCTGCCATTGGTAACCAATTCATCCAATCTGATTGTCAATGATCAACGAATATGTGAAGGTATTGTTCAATTTCTTGATTGATCCTCTCCATTTGACCATCTGTCTGTGGATGATAAGCTGTAGATAAGGCTGTTTTAATGCCTAATAGTCAATTCAACTCTTTCATCATTTTGGAAGCAAATTGGGGACCTCAATCAGATAAAATCTTCTTGGGTAGTCCATGATGTTTCCAAATGTTGTCTCTGAACAATTGTGCTACTCCTTTGGCAGTAATGTCAGATGTTGTTGCCATTGTATGAATCATTTTTGAGAAACGATCAACAACCACCAAAATTGAGTCATATCCCTGGCTGTCTGGTAATTGCATGATAAGATCTGTAGAAATGATTTGCCAGGGATGGGATGGTATTTCGTTTGGAGTCAATTCTCCTTGTGGTTTTTGAGTGATTGTTTTTGTTCTCTGGCATATGTCACAACTTTTGACATATTTCCCGACATATGCTGCCATTCCTTTCCACCAGAATGTCCTCGACACTATCTCTAGTGTTCTCCATTGTCCCAGATGTCCTGCGATCAGGGTGTCATGACACTGTTGAACAACATCTGCTCTACAACTGTCTGGGACTAGGATTTTGTTTTTGTATGTGAGTAATCCTTTTTTGTTCTGTCCCCATCCCACTATAGTTGCTGTTTTGCATTCGTCTGCTGACAGTTCTACCCACATCTTGACATCTCCATCTTTCTCCTGTTCATCTGCTATCTTTTGAAGAAGTGGAATGTTGTTCGTCATTACTGCTTGTATATGATTCAGTTTGATGAAAAATACAGGTTTAAGCAGTATGACATTCTCGTTGTCATGTTCCACCCCCTCTTTATGATCCACTCATCTCGAGAGGAGATCTGGTTTGGCTGAACTCTTCCCCGGTCTGTGGGAAAGGTGAAAGTTGAACCTAGAAAGAAATAGAGACCATGGAGCCTGGCAATGGTTCAATTTCTGGGCACTCATAAAGTACTCTAGGTTTTTGTGATCCATAAGGATCTTGATGACACTATCTGTTCCTTCTAGATAATGTCTCCACTGCTCCAATGTGCATATAATGGCTAACATCTCTTTGTCATAGATGTCATAATTTCTTTCAGCAGGTGATAAACCTTTGCTGATATATGTGACAGGGTGCCACTTCTCATCATCTCTCATCTGTGATAAAACTGCGCCAGTGGCATACCCTGAGCTATCTGCTTCTATGAGATATGGGCAATTTGTGTCAGGCCGCTATTATTTTCCCTATTTTTCTCTTCATTTTCCTCTATTTTCTTATATCTCTATGGTCACAGATCTTACAATCGCTCCTGATCTATCAAAGCGATTCTCACGGTCACGTACTCTTTCTCTTCATCTTTATCAGCTGATGACGCGTATGTTGTCCGATTTCCAATCGGCCTGTTCTATATTTAGTTATAACCAATCCTTCTCACACCTGCTGCGGAGTATCACCAATCACTCCCACAGTTACTGCGGAGCTCAGTCAGTGATGACGCGTCCCCTCTATTATTAGATATGACGTCATTACTTTACTTTCTCATTCTCTGGCCCTATACTGTACTGCATGGTCCGTGCACATTCTAGGGTACTATATATACATAGAACTCCTAGCGGTTTATTCCCCAGTTCTGATCATCTGGGATATCCGCTAGGTACAGTACCATTCTCTCCTCTCTTTTACTATACGCTAATACATCTGGGATATCCGCTAGTTGAAGCGTGATCGTCCTTTTATAGCTTTCTTCAGTTGTTCGGCTTCGACAAGCGTCGGCCTCACAATTTGGTTCAGGGAAGACTAAAACAGGTTTTGAACATAACGCTGTTTTGAGATTTTCAAATGAGTCTTTTTGTTCCTGGTCCCAATGCCATTTACTGTCTTTTTGTAGAAGAGTATTCAGGGCTTTTGCTATGTCAGAAAATCCTCGAATAAAACAGTGATAGAAGTTGGTGAATCCCAAAAAGGAGCAAACTTCAGTGACAGATGTTGGAGTGGGCCATTCAGCTATCCCTTGGACCTTGACAGGATCCATCATGATTTTATCAAAGGATATTTTGAGGCCAAGGTAATCAATCTCCGTCTTTTTGAAGTCGCATGTTTCTGGTTTCAGATAGAGTTTGTTATTGCATAATATCGTGAGGACCTCTTTGACTATACAGTGGTGTTCTTCCATTGTTGTGGTAAAGATGAGGATGTTGTCCATATAAACTACCACTTTGCCCCTAGCGATGAGTTCTCTAAAAAGATGATTCATCATGGTTTGAAATGTTGCGGGGCTATTGGTGAGTCCAAAGAACATAACAAGAGGTTTGTATAAGCCTTTCTTTATTTGTGATAAAGGCTGCCTTCCATTCATCTCCTTCCTTGATACAAACATTGTTATATCCCCATCTGATGTCAAGTTTGGTGAAGTATTTTGTGCCTTTGAGTTTATCTATCAATTCTGATATGAGTGGTAGTGGGTAGGAATTCTTGATAGTTATCTCATTAAGGTGATGATAATCTTGGATAGGACATAATTCACCTGATTTCTTCTTGATAAAGAAAAATGGAGAAGCCATAGGTGATTTAGAGATATGTATTCGTCCTGATCTAAGATTTTCTTCGACAAACTTCTCCAACTCTTGTTGTTCAGTAAAGGATAAGTTATACACTTTTCCCATATGCATTTTCACCCCAGGTTTCAATTCGATAGCATGATCCCAAATTCATTTGGGAGGCAGTTCATCAAAAGAATCTTTTTCAAAGACAGATTTGAATCCATGATATGCTTTTGGAATGATATCTTCAAAAGATTTCTTTATCTTTTTCTTTTCTGCCTCTATTGCTAAGTCTTGGGATATATTGCGAATTGTGGCATCCTTCTCATCATCTCCTATCATGATGCAGAGAATGTGATCTTCCTTCTGTACTTCATCTTCATCGTTGTTGTCAACTTCTACTGTTTTTGGTATTTCTTTCTTCAATTTTTCCGTCTTCTTCTTCTTCCATTCCTTTCTATCTTCTACAACCCTCACATGACATCTTTGTGGACATCTGGTAAACAAGATTGCTCCAGTATTCCAATCAATTTTGGGATTGTGGATCTTAAGCCAGGTTTCTCCAAGTATGAGATTGACTTTTCCTAGTCCTGTGACACAGAAGGTTGTTCGTTCTGTATGATTCTGGACTTTGATGATCAAATCCACTGTTTCTGTGATGGATCCTTGTTCATTTTTGGTTCCATCAACATTATAGACTGGTATAGCGATAGGGAGTTTCTTTGTGTTTAGATGATTTGTTTTCACAAATTCTTTGTCTATATAACACATAGTGGCTCCCGAGTCTAGAAGTGCTTCAATTGTTACCATTTGTCCATTTTCTGGTACTTTGATCTCTACTTTGATCATAGGTAAATCCACTCTGATTCCCATGATTACATGCTTTTCTTTGTCTTGAGAGGGCATACTCTCAGATGTCTCTTCCTTCTCAGTCTTTTTCTCCAATGTAATGTGGTTAAATACTATTTCATCAATAGGATTGCATACATTTGCGTGATCGACAGCGCCATTGTCCAGAGTAAGTACTGAGAACATATTTTTGGACAGTCCAGTGACATCTACTGGCCATCCTTCATAAAATCCTGTTGCTTCCTTCTTTCCCCTTCATCAAAGATCATCTTCTCAAAATCTACTGTGCTCATCTGCCTGATTTCTTCGTGAATTTCCCTGATGTTCTTCCTGCTGAGAGCGGCCTATTGGACAGTCTTAGGGAAGGTCTAAAATATTACTCCTGGTAACCAAGGTTAGGATATTGGCTTGATGAACGTAATAGAGCTTCCTGATGACAATGAAGAATGGGATTAACAATATAGTTATGAGGGTAATTCCACCAATAATGATATGAAGATCCAGGGTGACGAGTACAAGAGATCTGGTGACGTTCTAGTGACTTTAGAGTTCTTGACTTAGTTCTGAGAGAGTGAAGCAAGTGATTGACGAGCTTAGATCAAGTGCAGTATAAGGAAGATTCCCTAGATTGCGAAGTTGACAAGACTGGGGTTTAAGACCACCAGTTTGTCAACTTATTAATACTAATCTAGTGATCTAACTATAGTAAAGTTACGCAGTAAAGCGCAGTAAGTAAACGATAATGCACAGTAATGTGCAGTAAGTACGTGTCCATGTGATATAAATGGCTCAGCCACAAGCGTGAAATGAACAAGAGGTAAAATAGAAGTAAATAAAGGTGAGAAAAGAGAGTCCTTGTTAATTGTATAGTGATAGTCCTTAACAAGTAAATGTTATAATAAATAAATAAAGATAAAAAAAGGGAAAGGATAAGTCTAATATAGTACTTGGAGCTAGGCTCACACTTAAGTATGTAAATACTTAAGTACTATAATAGAGAAAAGAAATGTAAGTCCTTACTAAGTAAAGTGGAGCTAAGCTCACACTTGTAGTAATAATACTACTCTTTACTAGTAAGTAAGATAAAGGAAAAGAAAAAGAAAAATAGAAACACGTTACGAGGTGCCAAAGCAAGTGCCTCATAACACTTCCTCTGTGGGCAAACATTTGTCCTATGTCCCTCCTTTCTGCAATTGAAACATATCAGGGGTCTTCTTCTCTGCACAGCATCTACATCCATTGGCACAGTTGCATTACTAGCCCTTTGTGTGTTTGTGTTAGACTGGGGATTGGCTTGTTGATTATATCTAGGAGTCCATTGTGATGGACCCCTTGATTGCATAAGTTGGCAGTATTCTCTCATATGTCTGTCTGCCTGTTGAGCCATTCTTTGCCAGTCTAGGTATGTAATGGGAAGTGGGTTGATATTGTAGATGCGGTTTAATACGTCACTGTTCAATCCTCTTTTGTAGCAGTTGATGAGCGCATGCTCATCATATAGGGTTTTTGCTGCTAAGAGGAGAAATTCAGTGGTGTATTCGTCTGCTGTCTTTCCCATTTGTCACAATTTGTGTAGGGCTTATTGTGCTGTGTGTGCTTTGTCTGGATCTCTGAATTGTTTGCATAATTTTGTGTCAAATTCTACCCAATCTCGGAATGGCATGGGGTGTAGTGGGTTGAGGGGATTAGCCTCATGCAGTCATCATTTCGCGACTTGTAAGTTTCTCCATGCTTCTGCTGAGCCTCCTATCATATAGGAGAGGGCGTATGTAATTTGATCACTGTCCAACCATGTTTTGTTTGCTGCGAATACTAGAAATAATTCTTGGACAAATGAGTCAAGCTTGTTGCCGCATCATCGCAGTGATTTCCTTCATGTTTTTGGCAATATCTGCCATTGTAGTCCCCAGACTTATGATCGTGTTGCTTTGTTCCTTCTGTACACACTGCTGTTGCTTCATCTGATCATTCATCATCTCCATCGCTTCCTCTATATCCAGAAGTCTGAGCCTTCTGGTTTCGTCTGCTTCTCTCCTTCCCCTTTCTTGTTCTTGTGAGGAATCTTTGACCATTGGTGCTGGTTCTCTGAATTCCCAATTGCTTGGTCCTGACATCATCGTTCATTTCTAAAGATGAATGCCTGGGGGAGTGAATTTCGATACAGGCTGGTTCGGTTGAGGTAGTTTGGAAAGAAGTGCCAAGGAAATTCTTCAGGGTGATCATGGTAATAGGGGTTGTGGAGCCTGAAGAACCAGATAGCTTGTTGCTGTCTGTAGTTATAGGTGTTGGCATGGAAGTGGAGGAGAGCAATAGAAGTTGCTCGATGAGTTGGTGGTGAAAGAGAGCTGAACCTGGTGTAAGATTTGCCAGATCTTGTTCTCTTTTCCAAGCATAGAATGCGCGGAATGGTGAAAGTAAGATTGTGTGAAGTGAAAACTCACTATTCCTTTTTCAAGGGAATAGGCCTTTCAACACAAAATGGAGGGTGGAAGTACGTAGGTATATACTAGTATATAAGTGCTACTAGTACTACGAAAGAGATCTTTGTTATGGTAAAAATTATAGTACTCCTGGTCTGAACAGTTGTCAGGAGGTTCTGCAATGCCCCACTAAGTGGTAGACACCCTAGCACTGCTCACTGAGGCAATATAAGGCCCAGTGCTGCAGCTGAACTATGAAGAACTGGAGAACTATGACAATACAATGCTCTCTTGAGTGAGGAGGGAGGGGTGTGATGATTTGAGATGGGATATTGGAATGAGGGAGGAGGTGAGGTTGCTGATGAGAGCTTTATACAATTGTGAGGCGCACGCTAGGCAGCAAGGTCACAACTGAAGGGAAGGGGATTGGCGAGGGGAGGAGACAATACACCTTAGAGAGGAGTCACACTGTGTAGCAGATATCTCAGATGTATAAAGCTAAAGAGCTATCTACTACATGAGAGTCTTTATATACTACAGGGATCGGCACACAGACCATGTGCTGTCACTGTAGGGCAGGCATATGTAAATGAGATGTGCAGCATCTGTGAGAAGTATCAGTAAGCAATGCACAGCATTGCACTGCATCAGTAAGTGTCTGTGGGAAATGTAGTCATAAATGTACAGTAAGCAGCCCAATGACTAAATGAGTATGAATCATAGATAATCACGATAAGATCTACTGATGATCTGATAAGATGAGATAAGATATCTCTAGTAGATCTTGAGTGATAAGAGTGAAAGAAATTGTAAAATGAATAGAAAAATAAGTACGTTCTGACACTTATGTTCTAATATTGGTTCATCTCACCTTGCAAGTGTATGCTTTTGGGCTCAACCAGTGCCCATGCCCAATGATTATGGATGTGCAGCGACCTGCCTTCCTCATTACACTTGTTAGGTTGGTGCTGTGTGCTGCTTGTTGGTCTTCATAGCTCACCACTCACAGGTTTGCAAGGTCTTCTGAGACCCTACCTCTTGGATGTAATAACAATAACACCCTAAGGACAATAGATTATGCTAACATCCATGCGTAATGTAGGCCATACATAATGTGTAAGACATAAGCTGTACTACTATCAAGTATAAAGATGCTCAACAATTCACTTTTCTATTGTTCCCACTTATGTCTGCTCACTCCTCATCCTCAAAGTGCAAGATCTGTGCGTCCTCGTCGACAGGCACATTCTGATACCCTCTGCACAACTGCAGGTCCATCATAGCTGACTGTATCAATGATGACACTGCCTCCCACATGATGCCTGCCAAGCTGATGAGGAACCAGAGCACTGATGCCAGTGTCACCAGCATGCCTGAGTCTGCCATGTGGAATCCAGGCCATGAGTCACCTGGCAGCCAGATCACCCTGCAACATCATCAGCCCCCCTTGAAGACCAAGCACTAGCACAGAGCCATGCACCCTTTTGCCATGCCACTGTGGCAGTAATACCAGCATGCCATGAGCACTGTGAATGCAAATGGTACAGCAAGTGTGAACATCCAGAACAGTGCACTCTTTGACTTGATGTCAGGGCACACATGGGACACCCTGCAACCAGGGCGAGACCTGCCCTCGCACGAGGAGTGAGGGATCTTGTGGTATGCTGTCCACTCGTACCAGTAGTCCTCACCGTCCCAACATGAGTCATTGGAGGGGAGGGACTGTCTGCCTGGAACCAGCATGCACTTGTCGTCTGCATCTCTTACATAGTTGAACTTGCTGCAGAATAGGTTATCTGTTAGCCCACATGTTTCTTGAATGGCCCCATGACCCCTTACCATTCAAAATCACACTGTGTGCACATGCCATTTTTCACCACAGTTGTTTTGGCCTTTTCTTGGTTTTTGATGATGCAGTTTCGGTCTTGGACATGGTGGTAAAGAGTCTGGGGAACAACGTCACATGCCCACATGCTTTATACTGGCATCTTGCTTACCTGATGTCTGAAAAGGCACCTCTCATTCCACTCCTCACTCAGGCTCCACAACTCAAAATTGTTGTGACTGGGATTCTGCATGTCCAACACACCTACAAGACCACACGTCAATCTGCACACATATAGCTATAACTGCAACACCCACATTGCTTGTGCATCAGTGCAGAAAAGTCAAGGTGGATGACCACTGAGTTCAACGAGCATGCATAGTTGCCTATGAGGATGAACTGCTGACTTGTGTCCAATGGGACAGTGATGATGCTGCACATGTGCAACTTCTCATTGCCAAATGTGCATTCATGCCAAGTTAGCCCCTCATCCATGCTGAATTGGTTCCTCATCATTTGCATCCCTGCTGAGGAACATATCGCTCTCTGTGTATGGTACTAGTCTTTTGCTGGCATTCCCAATGGCCATGATGAGGCCCACAGCAGAAGGGCTGCTTGGCATGGATCTGGGGTTGAAGCACTCAGTGTATCCATGCACATGCAGTGCACACTTCTGCAGACAGGTCGTCAGTCGGAGTCAAATGGAAGCAGTCAGATGGCACTCATCATGTCACTGCATTTATACCATCTTCCCATGGAATCGTACTTTGGAGGGACAAGAGGCTTCCATGATCCACCTGTCACCAAAACAGCAATGAGTGGAAACAAGACTTGTAAACTACCTGTTTGACTTGCCATCATTATGAGTAATATGTGTCTGTAGTTCCTTTGAGCCAGTGACCACACCATGATTTGGATTGCACACTATATTGATGAGAGTAATCCCATCCAGTCCTATCACCTTTTTGAAGTCCACATAGCCTTGGCTGTCTCAGTTGACAAAGTCTATGGACAGGCTGAAATATGTTCCATTCCAGCTAGACTTGAGGGTGTTACCCCAGGTAGGATTGGGAGGCTCTGACATAGTGACATGGATGAAAACTGAGTCAGTTGAAGATTCTAGCATTGTGTATGCCTGTGGACACACAAGTCAGAGAGACAGTGCATTCAATACAACTTGAGATACTGATGTGCTGCTTGGGGTGCATGCTAGGAGGAAATTGACCAGCAGCAAATGTATGCCCATCCAAGGATGCCTGCAGATCTAGTGACTGACAGTCAGGAAGATACTGGTGCTGTCCTTTGGTTAATGAAATCCTAGGTGACCATGCCAATATGCTCACCTCTGCAATGATCAAACACTCAGAGAATTTTGCAAATCCCATGATGTGCTCAAACAGCTTCATCTTCTTGTTATAATATTCTGTCCCACCAATGAGCTGTGATGGGTTGTCCACCTGGAAGAACCGCTGTGATCCTGTCTTGTCCTGGTAAGATTCACAGATGATCTGTGTTGGGTACAACAAGAGTGTAGAATCATGCACCCAAGAGCAGTTCTGGACATACTTTTCAGCAAAGAACAACTTGCACCCATTGTCCCTGGTGTACAATACCTCCATGTGGCAGTTCTTGCCAAATCCACTGCACTCCTGGTTTCCTGCCCAGATCAGATAGTCCAAGTTCCTGGGGTGGAAGCACAGGATCTGCATGCCAAATGAATTTGGCATCAGTGGCACATCCAAGGTATTCCAGCTGTGGCCTATATCAGTTGTATAATAGAACTTGTGGTCTTTGGTAGACCTCACTTGTGTTTCATTAAAAAAGTGCCACCATTGTCTTTGACAGATCCTGGCAGCACAGTGTTACAAGGTACAGGAATGTGTGGCTCACTTACCACCTTCACCCTTGAAAGTAATACCCGATGTCTCTGTTGCAGTATGGTGTCACAACTGGGTCAGAAGCTGAGATTACAACATTTGTGTATAGCCCCACTGAATGCTGCATGGGAACGCCCAGACTTGCAGTGCCAGAATTGATGGAATTTGTTGAGAGAGCCACCAGGATACTGCAGAAATTGATGGATGAAAACAAGGTGCCAGAAAGGTGCCTGTTCACTGCAATATGTAAGTGCATCCATGGTCATCAATGCTCCAGCTGACAAGCCTCAGAGGAGCAGATTGAGACATAAGGTCATCTGCAGGAGCAAACTGTCAGCCACAATGGCACCTTTATGGATGAGATGAAGGTCTTTATGAGATATTCCTAGAACAGAGACACTGCAACATCCTCAAAAGCAGAAACTGATATCAGGAAATGCAGAAATTGAAAGAAATGGCATGTCAATGGAATAGATTGGACTGAATGACAGGATCAAAGCATGAACTCATGCAAAGTACAGCAGGTGGGTGTCTTGATATAAATACACCCAGAGGAGGTAGGCCAAAACCAACACAGAGCACTTATGTTTTTTCCATCAGAAGTACTTTGTAATAGTGTCTTTGCTTCACATTCTTGCTTCTACAATGTTTCTATCCATCAGTACACTTCTTGATTTATTTGGTACTCAGTCGCAGTCACTTCATCAAGTGCTGAGTTTCTAATTGAACTGTGATGTGCCTCATGTATTGACAGCCAACATCACTACACCCCTCTTTCTGTTACTTCCTTTCCACACATGCTCGACACAATGGCAGACCTCCTTGGTGGAGATGACATTGACTTTGAACATGCTGCATCTGCATTCCCAGATATCTCCCCTGATGGTGAGGGCGATATCCCCTCACTGTCTGACACTGGCATTGCAGCACCCATTGTTGATGTGGGCTTCGACCTTGCACCAGTCTCCCCACCTAAGTAGCAGCCCACATTTGGCACCCTGCCACCCTTTGCACCACACCTGCAGCTGTCTGCTCTTTGCTAAGAGCAGCCTATTGGACGGTCTTAGGGA
>QLPN01004465.1:881-15707 GCA_003314395.1 Albatrellus ellisii | reverse complement strand
AGGCGGACTGATCTCTGTCACGTCGCGTATCCTTGTCGTCGACTTGTTGCAATCAGACATCCCGACAGAGCTTATCACTGGCTTACTCGTATTGCACGCTGAAAAGTGTGTTGGAATAGCTTGACCTCGTTGTTGGATACTGATCATTAGGGAAACAGGGTCACGGCACTATCGTTGGAAGCGTTCATCGTCAGGCTGTACCGTGAAAATAACAAAACTGGCTTTCTCAAAGCATTCACAGACCAGCCAGAACACATAACGTCTGGACTCTCACCTTTACGCAACATCATGAAAGAGCTGCAGCTTCGTGCAGTACATATATACCCACGGTAAAGCGCGTTGTGATAGTCATGTGCATTAATTTATTCACCGACTTCGATCGCCGATAGTTTTCATGTCAGGGTGAAAGAGTCGCTGGAGCGCAAACGCGCGGACGTCGTGGAATTGTACCAACCGATGACTGAATCCATGAAGGAAATACACGGTGCCATCGTGCAATGTATGTCTACCACGCTTTCTGAACTCAAGCGTTCAAACACCTCGGTGCGTCGGCATTGATTCGATTGTGGTAATGCATTGTTTTGGCTTAATGGAAAAGATAGCTGGATTTAGACGACTTGAACGTCGAGAATGCTTATTTTCGCTCATTCGACGCCATCGTCCGGCGTCAGCTCGATCCTGTATGGCACAAAGTTGGCCCTCGTACAAAGCAGCTCGTGAACGACCTCTCAACTCTTCGCAGGATCTTAACGTGAGTTGGCGACGTTCTCACTAAATTTTCGTATCATTCTTGTTCACGCAGATACGGTCAGGTATCTATTAAGTTATGACCCTCTCGCATTTCATGCTTATCTTGAAACCATCATTGCGTCAAACTCTGTGTCGCCCTCTGGTGCTGCACGCCAGCACCAGTCGCCGTGGCTTCTTACAGATGCAGCTCATATTATCTTCCAGGTAGCAAAACGTCGATGCTATACACTGACCACATTGTCAACGAGTGGTGTGCCTACTGTCATCGACTTGGCGGATGACGAGGAGGCCTGGGCCGCTTTAGATGATGCACAGGGCCACATACAAGATAAAAAGAAGGCAAGGAAGCTGTTCTGGCTTCCTCGAGGGATGCAACCAGTCCTTGAAGAGCTCCCCAAATGGAATTTGCTAGTGGCTACACTACAAGAGATAGAGGAGGAGATTATGCGTCAAGAAGGGCTCAAAGTCGGTCAGTATCTGCTCCTACTCGATACGCGCCGCAGTGAGTCTGACATTGGTATGAAGCCTTCCAGAGAGGCACGAATACTGTGCTCGTGATGACCTCGTCGACTCGGACATCTGCACTCTTGACCGAGTTCCTTGGGTCAATGGATCCTACTGCGCCTCCAGGGCAACAAGGCCGCAAGATGATGGAGGACAAGCTTCGGCTTTATCTTTGGTGGAAGGCGAAACTCAGTGAGGATGCGGGTAATGCTCGGGACGGGGGACCTTCCACTTCTGTACGGAAGGAACCTGATCGAGAGGTGGATAGTGGGCTTAGCGAGGCACTGAGGAAGAAGGACAGAGACAAGGCAAATCGGATTGCAAGCCGACGTCGTATTCGGGGTGGTGCGGTTGCAGGCGCTGCTATGGGCCATGGCAAAGGTAAAGGCATGGCCATGTCGCTTGGTGAAGAGGTGATGCGGGATGAGGCGGAGAGCATCGCGCAGTTGTATGTTTCTGTTTTATTGCATTTCCACGCTCTTGGTGTTCACAACATCCCCTCGGCAGTCTCGCGACCCAAAGCAAGTCGGCTGGCACAGATTCCCCACAAGCCACGGCAGGCATAATGGGGACGGAGTTTGATGCCGACCTCGCGCTAGCGCTGGCTATGTCCGAAGACACAGCAGATGCTCGGTCAGAGTTTGACATGTTTTATGGACTTGTGGAGCCGCAGCAAAGCGTCGTCGTCCGGGCGTACTCTGATGATAGCGATGATCGCGTGCTTGCAGAGATCCAGCCGAGGTTCATCGTCATGTTCGAACCAAAGCAGGACTTCGTGCGGCGAATTGAAGTACGCGTCGTTTTAGACTTGACTTCAGTTGAGCATCCATTGATGATGGAAGAACAGGTGTACAAGAGTTCGAACCCAGGTCTCGGCGTCCGGGTCTATTTCATGCTGTACCAGACAAGCTGCGAGGAACATAAATACCTTGCAGGATTGCGAAGGGAGAAGGAGGCGTTTGAAAAGTTGATCAAGGAACGAGGGGTGCGTGCTCTATCCTTCTTTCTGTCGTGATGAACGCTGATAGCCTCCCTGAATTAGTCTATGTTGATGCCGATTCTGGAGGATCAAACCGCAGGGTCGGCGGCAGGGGACACAATAATTAAAACGATCAGTACTCGATTGGCTGGAGGACGGAAGGAGGCCACTAGGGAGCTGTCACGCGTGCGTTCCGATGTCACCAATTCGATGGATCTCGGCCTCACGTAAAGTCCAGGTTATCGTCGATATGCGCGAGTTCCGTTCGACATTACCTTCACTGCTTCATGCTTCCAAGCTGTTGGTTATCCCTGCGACGTTAACGGTTGGCGACTACATACTGACACCAGAAATTTGCGTTGAACGGAAGAGTATACCAGATTTGATCTCCAGCTTCAATAGCGGACGATTGTGCATTTATTTACTTTGTTGCAGCGATATGGATGCTGACGGAATGCGTTCGGCGGCTTCGGCGTTCACAGATACACCCAATGCGAGCTGATGTCCGTCCACTACAAGCAGCCAATCTTGCTCATCGAGTTCGAGGAACACAAGTCGTTTTCGTTGGAGGTGAGGACGCTAGCTTGCACATCGGAGAAAACACGATGGTGAAAAGAAGTCAGATCGTCCAAGAAATGAAATCCTTTGCGAAGCCTACGGGAAAGTATCCAAGCAAGAAACCGGCCGCTGCAGATGCAGGTCCTAATGCCGACCCTGCCGCAGGGCCAACGATCCAGGCCAAGCTAGTTTTACTAACGCTCACGTTCCCCCGTGTGCGGATAATCTGGTCTTCCTCGCCGTATGCAACCACAGACATCTTCAACGACCTCAAGGGCAACGCTCGCGAGCCAGATCACCACGTCGCGGTCGCTGTGGGTGCGGAAGAGGATCCTGAGGCAGGCGTGGATGTCAACGCGACGGCGGAGGAACTACTACGCACGATACCAGGCATCACAGCGAAGAATGTAAAGTACGTGATGGGCAAGGTCAGCAGCGTGCGCGGCTTGTGTAGCATGTCGCCAGAAGAAGTGAAGGCGCTTTTGGGCACAGAGCCAGGCGGGGCGTGTTGGGACTTTTTGCACTGGGGTGAACGAGCGAAACATAAGGCGTAGCGTCCGTTTTTTGACAACGCTACAGGCCAAAGAGACGATTGTATAGCTATATAATCATAATTCCTATCGGGACACATATTTCTAAGCAGCTAGTGCGGGTAGGGGTCCTCAATTTCGCATGTGTGAGTCGTAGTACCAAGTTACTTGCCATGGCTAGTGTTAGGGGCAAAATGGGGTCGCCGTACCAGGGTATCTCGCCATCACCTGGCAATCACCAAGAATGTATATGGGGGCGTGACGAGATCAGACCACTCGGGAGCTTCGTTTTCAAGTGAGTGGTATCAGTGCAATATTCACTCAAAACATTTGCCATCCCAGGTTCTCGATCATTCCCACGCCATTAAGGCTGGACACCTCCTTTCTGATTTAGGTGGTGTTCAGGTATGTGGCACTGCTAACTGACTAATTGGGTGAGGATCTAGAAGTTCTAGACGGACTCTAGATCTAAAATTTCGGGTCCCGCGCGTGAGCTTACAAATTCTAGAGTGTGCCTCTTCGTCTGAGTGTTTCCACCTTGCTCTTAATTAAAGGTATCTCTAGCTACACGTTTACATTACAGGAGGCATATACGCTTCCCATTAAATCGAGCAAGTCATTTTGCCATTTTGCCACATTTTGCCAAGACTGGCGAAAGTCGGGTTGACATCATTTTTCCCTCAACACTAGCCATGGCGAGCCCTAAACTGGACTTGGGACTGGAATCCCAATATCTTTTAGTGGATTGGTCTGATGTCTACCGTTCACGAGCAGGGTCAGATTTAAAAAAAAAGTCAATGCGAGTATGCCCTCGTTCAGCGGCATCCCTGGATTCGAGTTCCACATAGACCTGTCCGTTCGGTCATCGGTTGTCAGTGCGATAACCATACTTTTCTTTCCAATGCCGTGTGATCGCGAGATTAAAAAAAGGGTCACTACCAACATATGGAAGTGCAGAGTTGAGAGCGGTGCGGTATCCACGAGTGCTGCCATCATGATGAGACGCAGTGATAGTACTGCTGCCAGTGAGGGCGGAATTGTCAGGGGTGGTAGAACTAATCGGCAGGTACGGGGGAAAACAAGTAGGTTTAGATTGCAGTCCTACAGAGGCTGTGCAACGTATTTGCAATACCTTGGGAGATAAGATAAGCAGTATGATGGTATCCTGAGGATCTGCCTCCTGCCATGGTCCTTTACCTCATCGTCAACTCACCATTCATCATACGCCGCAATTCATTACAGGGGTAGCCCTTTGATGGTCCGACTTCTCCACTATGAGTGGGTCGATCGTTGCACCCTCTGTCCCGCGGCCCGGCTCTTCAAATGCTATGTCGGCGGCATGATCGATTTTTGTAAATTTGGGCTCTTCTGGTACATCGGAGCCTTCGGCGCTTGCCTCAGAAAGTGGCGGCTGGCGGAAATTTTCGATCGTGGCCCCTTGAGAGTCTCGTGCAGCAATGCTGGAGTATGTGATATGGGGCTTGCAGGGTTGTCATAGCACTGCGGGGGGTTCGGTGGTCATTGTAGTCCGAGGAAACGTCTCTACGGCAGTGTCAGGGCTAGACAGTAATCTAGACTACAGATCGATCAGCCCTCAAATATTGCCATAGCCAGCTCTTGTTCAGGATTTTGCCATCGGCTATGTGTAGCAAAATTCCTGAGTTGCTACGCTAGGGTCGAGTGCGCATATAACTTACGTCACACCAACGGGTTCGCCACGTGCACTTGTCGATTCATTGCATGCAGCGGTTGAAATAGATGGTGGTGATGATCTGGAGAGGGTTGTGTTCGACCAGGTTCGCCACTTCTTCCGATCTGTGCCCTTGTGATTAATTCTATTTCGTACAGTAGCGTCTTGCCGGACGACACACTGACGAGATAGATGTATGTAGCTAGAAAAGACATCCTCAACATTTCCAGATTTACGGTGTCGTGGACGGAGGCTTCTGCGTACGTAAAGTTAGGTGACTAGTCGAGGCATCGTTCGCACAATCCAATCCCTGCAACTGGTGACCCTTTTTAATCTTACTGACCCACTTGCGTTCGTCAAATTGCATGTATTTCATATATGGGCAGACGAAGGCGATACAAAATGGGGAGCGCAAGTTGCCAATGTCTTTTCATTTTTGTCCCTTCGTCATTTCCGCAGTGGTGACTGGATCACCTCAGGCCTCTGGTTTTCCCCTCTATTCAACCTCGCCACTTTATTCTTCACATATATTCTCCGAACCCTCTAATCACGTCCTCCATGCCGACGAACTTGGTGACCAACGAGGGACCTGTACCATTATCCCAAGCACAACGTGCTCGACTTATCAAGTCAACCCACAAGCTTACTAAAATTTTCGGGACAACACACCCCTGTGCGCCGTCTGTGATTAGACGCAGCATGGAACCCAATTTTCCCCCAAAGGATGCTCTGCCGAATGCAGGCGATGACGTCCAGTTGCCTGTCAAGTGCATAAACCCAAAGAAGAACGCGTCGCCAAATGCGAACCTCAACGATTGTAAACTGCATGAGAAGACGGGTCTGTCATTGTTCACCCCTGTCGCGCAGAGCCTTTTACCTTCACCACCGTCGGTACGATTTAAGTCTCCCGCGTCCTTCACTTCACCTGTTCTTTCGTCTTACCTTTCAACCGGTCAGGTCTTGTCGTCCTTGGGGAGCGGAGCGGAGGTCGAGGTTTGGAGACAGGAGAAGGGGCGTAGCGTGCCGAGGAAGCGCTTCCTCTCACGGCAATTTAGGGGGGGACAGTCGGCCGCAACCCAAACGCATCCTTGGATATCATATATACCGTTACACAGGAGCCACTCATCCTCCATCGTCAAGTCGCAGCCCGGGAGTGAAAATGCGCAGAAATATGAAGCGACTTATCCCTCATCCGTCTCCCGCAATAGCGAATCGCTTCATTCACCCCCTGAAGCTACACCGTCCACCATAGCGGTCGTCACCGTCCAAAGAGTTGTTGGCAATGGCTCCCAATCTCATGCGACGCACCTTCCGCGGCAGACCACGCCTGTAGAGCGCTGCTTCTCCCCACAGCCGAATCTTCCCACGGATTCCGAGCTTGCACAGTGGGAGGTAAACGAGCATGAAGACGAGGATGCTCGCGACAGAGCGAGCGACAAGCGAGCAGCTCTCGAGCAAGTTGGGAGGATCGCGCGTATGGTTGGTGTCGGGCCGCCGGAGCGCCACCCTCTCGCTGCTACGCGCCGATACGAGGACCATCAAGGATGGAGAGGGGAGTGGAATGCTGCGGACATGGAAGACGTTATCGTCAGGGTTCGGAATCTGAAGTAAATGTACGGCAACGGTACATTGTTTGCTTAGATGATACAAGGAGAAACCTGCGGGCAGGATACCAAGAGGTCAGATAGTGTCTTAACACAACTTATTATTACCTTCACATACTTATAATAGCGTGTCGTCTCGTGTTTGAATACAAAGGCTTTTGGTTTAGTTGGTGCCTTTCGAGAAGGGGCGAGGTTCTCGAAGATGGAGAAGCTAAAGTGGAGGCAACAACAGGTCAGACCTAATGAAGTTTATTCTTTTTTTGCAGACAGCATATCGAACATGACAATTATTTGGAAGCTGTGTTGTCGGCCCCGACCACGGATGTTGGGAACTGCGACGCTGTGTGACCACTGTGACAATAAAGCAGCGTGACAATAGACAATACAATAGATAAAGTTCTTTGTATTCATTTCCTGCTGATAGGTACATGCGATATGTGTGAGAGACAGGCAATGGTGCGAGGGTGGTGCGAAGTTGCATGTGTGAGCGAAAGAGCGTCCGTGCTCCCCGGCCCGCGACGCGGGTCTTGACCTAGGGAACAAGGTGAGCTGCGACGGGCGAACGCGTCCCCGTGCAAGCGTCCCGGGTCGCGGATGGCCGCACGGGAGGGATATGTGGTGTGGGGGACAGTCAGCGAGGCGCCAGCGTGCTCGTCTAGGGTACGGCGGGTGGGAGCAAAACCGGGCGGGAGCGAAGGGCATGCGTGTTGCGCGTGTGCGTAGCAGACAGGAGACTTGGGAGAGAGAGACTTAGCTCCGTTCCTTCCTCATGCCTCGGTACGTAATGGAGCCTCAAACTCCGAGCGTTGTCATAAAATAGCCAGATACACGTATAGTGACTGATCAGAATGCAGGGAAAGATAAGCAAGAGATTAGACAAACGACACGCAACAGCATCGATGATTCTGTCGAAAGACATATATAATTCTTGAATCAAGAGATCTTTGCGGAACCAGCTCAGTACGCACAGGTAATATCCACATGTCTGCACTCTTAGCGAGAACGTTTCAGCCCAACACCCCTGATACCGTTATAGTCCCGAGTGAAAATCATAAAACCAGCAGCCCAAGTAAGTCTAACTCAGACAGAAGGGAGGAGGAGGATTCCACCGAAGTCGTAGATGCCGGCAGACATGGGCAGTGGGTGTCCAACGTTATTCACAGGAGAAGAAGCACATACTCCCGCTGCTGATATCAAGAACTCTGAGAGATCCAAAAAGCGCTTTCGGCCATCGTTTATGGAGGCTAAGACTAGCATGCGCCACACCAGCACTGGTGATGTGGAAGATAAAAGAGTAGAAATAGTAAATGAATGGTTCGCGAGAACAAGGGCACTGGCGAATCTATGGGAGAAAGATCAGGGGCCGGAAGGAGCATAAATGAAAGTGTTGGGGCTGCTCGAGAGCGGCCGTAATTGTCGCGTCACGGCACACGTATTGACATGACTGGAAAACGTTCTAGGCTGACAGACCTTGAGTGACAGATTAGTCACCTTAGCTGACCTCAGCAGAAAGACGAATTTCCGTGACAATAACAATCCCGGGTGACACAATAGTGCCTGTGACAGACGGATATGGTGGCTATTGTACGACATACTCACATCATATGAGTGTTTTTCAAGTAGCACTACAATGGAACAATTGAGGGTCATGTTACAATAAGACAACTGGGGTAAGTCTCATTCATGTATGGCAACTATGCCGCAAACTCGTGGCAGTGGCTTGGGAAGTCGCCGCTAACCTTTTTGTCCCCGCTGGGCCTTATAGTACAACAGATGCTGTGAGGCGGCTACCCATCTATCTTCTATCCCCTTTTCTGTAGTGGTTCGCTGGGGCTCTTGATCCTTCTCCTCGTCTCCTCTTGACCCGTCCTCTTTGCATCTCATTTGCCCTTTGACCGAGTCCATCCAAACTATCCATCTTGTTAACTTCTCCAGTTTGACGTCTCTACACCACTCGTAATCACCATCATGAACACTCTCACAGCAACTGCGTTGCCTGCCATATCATCCAATACCACCCTACCACCCACATCGAACACTCTGGATTCTGAACAGCGCGCACGTTTGATACGTTCCGCACGCAAGCTACGCTCCGTGCTGGGTACGACCCCAATCTTCATCGAAACAGACAGTACCCAGCTTTCAGTCCCGGCATCCAGCCGGCAGAAACCTACCCACTCGCATTCACAATCTGTACCCAACACCCCGACATCGCACAAACATCAACATGTTCTCATGGGTCATTCTCCCGCTGCTAGGAACTCCGAGTCATCCACCGTGACCCGCCCTCTCATGGCGCCAACCCCATCACTTACCCCACGAAGCTCTCTTGATGCTCCCCCAATCCTCGTTTTAAAACTTCCTTCCTCAGCCAAGACAACCCCTCTTGTCCTGCGGCTTAATGCCGTCCCACTTTCGCCGTCAGACCCGCGCGTACCAATATCGCCACGCGCCTCGCGCAAGCCTTTCGTCTCTACGCGCCGTAGAAAGATGGCCAAGTTGATGCAGTGTTTGGGCGAGAACGTCCCTCAGGAGCTGGTCTTCCCCCCTCCATCTGCCACTCCACCATGCGTGCCGCCTAAAGACTCCTACCATCGCACCATGTCGTCCGGAGCACATCCTTCCCCAAAACCGGACCCCACTGCAAGGCAACACAGGGCTCGTCAATCTTCTTGTCGACCTGCCTTTGCGAGTGGACCGCGTGCACCTCGGTCAGAGCAGTGGACGGGCGAATGGAACCGTACCGATATATCTCAAGTGCAACATGAACTTCGCACGTTGCGTTTGCGATAGGACTTGCAATCAAAAATGTTCCCGTGCTCTTGGACGATTGTCACGCGATGCAGGCATCGGGCGCTGTATGATATGTGTTACATCAACGTCATTTTCATTCTCAACGACTACAACGCTATGCTTCCTCTTCACTTTCTTCATGCTCATATGTCTCTTCCCATCATGACAATTCCGTGATCTATCCTAGTGTACCACATAAGTAATAGTGCCCTATTCTTTTTTTCCCCTGTCCTTGTGATTGCATATACCTCTTACGTCTTTACGATCGATAGCTACATAACCTATGCCCATCGCCTATATCAGGCTAACAAAATGCAGTGCGCGTTTGTTACTATCGCTACTGTACTTCATCAGATGTGCGTTATCTCTTTGTTAATGTTTGGCATCGCGCTGTATCATCCGACCCGCACACTACAGTATTGTTCCCTCAGTTGTTCGTGTATTGTTCACTGAGGGTAAGTTCAGTTTACAACTTTGCACCACTTCACTATACTAATGTCCTAACTTGTTGTGCCTTAGTCTTGCATAATTACATCTGATCCAGTCGTTCGTGTGCCGTTCGCTGAGGTCTTGTACACCCTTGAGTTGATTATGAATGTGGTAGTTACTTGGAGGGTATCCTGGTACTAAGGATAAGGTCTGTAAAGGAAACTACCAACCCCCTATCTCCATAACTTACAAGGTGACACTGACATGATGGTGCGCCGAGCTGCCGAAAACCCAGTGCTACGACTGGCTCAGCAAGCCTACCAAAATCAGCATCCTCCGACTCATGTCCTGTCGATTCTGGACGCCGCTATGAATCGCATCCTCCCAGCTTTACCTGTCTTCTCTCAACCGCACGTCTCATTCTCCATGCGGTCTTGCATCTTGCGCAACAGCCGGGAGGTCCAACCAGGCGATTCGAGATCGAGAGCCCGTTGAAGATACTGGGTACGTGTAGTCGCGCAGTGGGACCACTGCCCCGTCGCTCTGACTGACACACAAGCGGAACTCAGTCCCGCTCCATTGGCTGAGCTGTCGTCCGTCTTCCAGCTGCTTCGCATCGCTAAGGTGAAGACTATCGTCGGGTCTGCGAACGGTCCCGCGCAGTCCTCCATTAACCGATGTCGCGAACACGCCTCTTGTCGCTCTGGTGTCTAATATGCTGCCTCCGTCACTTTCGAGTCGAAGAGCTTCTCGGAGGGAACGGTGGACGGAGCATCGCCCAGCCCTGTGTTCTGCAAGGCTGACAGCCAGTCAGAGATCGTCTGTCCAGCTCACGCTGCCAGTCCCGCGAGCCCTTCAGATCCCGCATGAGGCCCGCAAAAGTATGGGACTCGCAGGCACGCTGGGCAGATCGGTAGGCTTCGTGCATGATCACAACGACTCGGATGATCCCGATTCCGACATCCCAGATAGGTTACAGATCATCCTGTCTAGTCCGTTGGACTGCGTCGAAGACATGCTTTCGTACCGTCCCCGCGCGGTGTTCCGTCCTCTGCTATCTCCAGGCCTGCCACTTGCAGCATCCCTACCCACGCCCTTGCCGTCTGCGCCGCAGTTTAGTTAGCTATGCCATACTCTCAGTCCCTGTGTACTGCGCGTTTGACGAAGAGAATTACGCATACATCGACGGAAATGACTTGTCAGATAAGGGCTCGAAGAAGTTTGGTTTCACATGTGAGCTAAAGCGGAGTCCAGCGCGGCTGGCCGTCGCAGCTCATCCCGATCTCTCCCACAGGTCAACATATTCGTTGGAGCCGGGGGGCGCTCCGTGTCCCTGCCCACCCTGCTTAGCCTAGCCTCGCATTCTCTAATTTCACAATGTTGCTCGGTAGCTATATCGTGACTACACCCTTTCATCTGTCGCGCTCTAGCTACGTTCGAGGACCACAGCTTGGAAGTCCTAGTAAATGAATACGTGTGAACCTGCTCTGACAACGAAAGCTTCCTGCTGAGACGACCTGTCTTTTACGAGACCAGCTGACGGTCATAGCGCGGCTGTCCGCTCAGATTCCAAACACAAGACCATGCATCTGCTATTCCATTCTGTCAACCCCAATGCATCCTAGGAGCCCAGACTTGCATGGTGTCACAGTTAGTGCACAGCCTGGAATCTATCACCCATGAATGAATCTCCAGATTCAGGTGCATAGGCATAAACACATCAGGGCTGCATTCAGTGCGAGTTCCATGACAATTAACCATGTCAAATGGGAGTGTCAACATAGGGTAACAAAGTATCCATCCTAACACACTAATGGCAGTGGAGAGACCACAGAAAGGTTGTATTTCACCATGATACATGATCAATGCTGAGTAGCATGTGCATGGAAGCAGCAACGTAGCCGACATCTTTGAGTGTCTTCAATGAAGTGAATGGAGCTTCTAGATGGCAATACTGTGTTCAATATATACGTTCTTGTCCTCGGTACTCTTTTTGCTACTTACGTCTACCCTATCTCTTAGAAACACCAACAGACTAGCACTTCTGACTACTGTCTTTGATTCCCATTGGTTTTTTCTTGCCATGGCGGAACCCGAACAGCCATAGTGACATTGCCATTTATCAGTATTTCCCATGTCGTGAATAGGGAGAGTGCAACGGAAACAGAACCCAGCCAAAAACAATGAACGTTGTAGTTGTTTGAAAGAGCGCGGCACTGACACATTTCTTGTTTTCTAATGGCAGACGCCAGCTACAACAGATAGAGACTGTTCAAGTTCAAGGGCGATGATCCTCGCGGTGAACTTGTGCTTGGTGTCTCAACATCTTGCTCTCACTCTTTCGGCGCCAAATACCCGTTCATCGTCCGACCGCGTCAGCTTGACGGGGTCCAGGTCGGTTGCGACGCGAAATGCAGACGTCACGCTGCCGTCAGGAGGTGTGCTTTCAGCCCACCTTTACGACTCAAGGTTGCGCAAGGCCATGAGCCAGATGGGGTTGTCCGAGGAACCGAAAAAGAAGACTCTGACTGCTTCTGTGGATGACCGGTGCTGCACTGTGACCGCAGTGGTGGGACGGCGGTTGGTGCGAGGTGTACGTAGTTGGCGTTGGCGTACTCAGTCTCGTTCCATCACGGTGCTGTACATGGACGCCGAACGGTATGTTCCTGAGAGCTCACCAGCACAAATGTGGCTTACAAGTCATGTCTTCGGCACGGTGCGCAATTGGCGTTGTTGTTCACGTGCTTTCGCTCGCCGTGTCGCCTACATTGCAGACGTATCCACCTCCCTATCATGGTCAACAACACCTCACAGACAGGGAAAAACATAGTCTCTACCGTCAATCGATAGTAAGCGCGCAAAAGTGAAACGATAAGCTAATGAGTACCTAGAGATGCCGCAAAGCGCTGTCGTAGCTGCCTCGAGTCTTTCTCTCGCGACCAGAGTGATAGAACACACACGTGGTTCAGCCCACAAATCAATATCATGAACACAATTTTGGAAGGGGCTCTGGCTCTCATTCGCCTTCATCCGATGTCGTTCATCGATCAGCCACTGATGGTCCTAATGGTGTGTATGATGCCGTGCATTTGCGATATTGCTGATCGTAGTCAATATACAGTCGAAAGCGGAGTAGGGACGGGTCCACCAGGCCAGCAGCGCCAAGGTCGTCGGCAGCGAGTGCATACTTAGCAACATCGTCAGAACACGCTCATGTCTCTGTACTTGTCCGTTAAAAACCGATGAGGTGGTTAATTGCGTTGCTAGGCAATGCGATATTTCTCTGCGGATTAGTTGATGGTAGTCTCAGTTTGGGTGAGGGGCATCTTGGGTGAGGTGTGAGATTTCAATTCCTAGTATTTGGCCCACGTGTTGTTGCTCCATATATAATTGATATCGGTTCTTCACAATCCTTGCCTCCGAATCAGTGTACCTTGTCTGAAAGTGGTGATGGGAATAGTGCTCCAAATATGGTGCTGACTCTGCTGAACTTCACTCTCCTGCCGAAGTTGAATGCTGGTAGGTGGCAGCCATGAACATACACCTTGAATTCAACAAACCCCTATCTCTACAGTCGGTAATATCCCCAGAGTAAGTCCTATGCTACTCAAATGAACAGCAAACACTGCCTGCCCCACAACTGGCTGCATTGTTCCAAGGTCTTAGTGGGATGAGAGCTGCCCCTGACACAGATAATTTATTAACTGCTGTTTTGAGTCCCATACTACTTTCCGATAGAAAGTTTGCTCTGACATTTGCGGTGGATGGTGAAATACTCTATGCTTTGCTAATTCATCATCGTGCTCTTATGCTCTACCAAAAAAATAATTGAAACAACAGATGACATGCAAGAATTCTGATGTAGCATGAGAACAAAAAGGAGAAATCATTATATATTACTGGTTCCCAGCCAAATCTTGTACATATGACACTCTTCCTCAAAACCATAACCTGCAATATATGCTGTCAGAATACAAAGGATGCTATGCTCAATGGCCAATTTGTTGTTGTGTCAGTAGCAAACAAATCATCAACATGGCATCCTTTGCATTCTGAGATACTTGCCGTTATGCTGTCCAGTATAAGTCAAACGTCCTGGCTGTCGCCCTAGCTATTTACATAATCCTGCTTTCTCAGAATTATGGAAATAGTTCAGGCAAAGTCTGGCCCGTCTGACTTATGCTGGACACCAATCACTTTGGGGCCTGGGCTCCTAAGTCAGCTACTGTCAAGGAATGAAGGCCATGCCTGCACTATGACCCATGACTTGGACTTCAAGGACTGGTAAGAGAACTGATTGTCATGATGCAATGATAAGACCCTTGAACATATTGCACAATAAAAATTGATAACCAGAGGATTCCAAACCCCTCTAATTGTGAATTCTCATTCTGCCCAACTCGGAAATGGTAAGAAAAGTAAGAGGTAGGCTAAGACCTTAGTAACTTGTTGCCAGTGTTACAAGAGGAAACCTTTGGTTGTGGGAGGGAGAATGGAGGAGTCTGTTTATTACACCTGGTGTCACTGCAGGTTTTTATAACTCTAATCGATTTCGCACCCAACTCTCATATGCAAGAAAGGAATAGTGGAATCCGACGCTTCAGGAGCACCTTCAAGACAAACTGCACATTTTGTACAAACAGCAAGGGCGCAATAAAGGAGCCTGGCATGCGTGAAGATCAAACCCGTAACTGTAACCAGTGTCAGAACACAAAGTGAGGTGGGGTGGGCAGGAGGTGAAGAAAACAGGAATGAAACAGGAATGATCAGCCTGGCAAGGAGACAAGGTCATGTTCCACAATAGAGTGGCCAAACAAAAGGGCTTGAAGAACAACAGCTGGGTGTGTGAAACAAGTGGAGTGGTGCGATGATTTGTACTGTGTCGGGCTGAGAGGGGAAAACAACCACAACCACAGCAATTGCTGGAGGGTGCGAGCCGTAAAGTTCCCTAGACACCAAAGTAGAGAGTATTAGTAGTTAAGGGCGATA
>QLPN01004464.1:3015-34768 GCA_003314395.1 Albatrellus ellisii | reverse complement strand
GTGCACCTGATCTCGAGATCTGCCTGGAGTTGGTAGCCACTCGTCGATGGCCGCCATGCTCGTGTCGTCGACCTCGGAATTGAGGTCCCAGAGGGAGCATGTGGTTGCGGTGTCCAGGATTGCAAGGATATAATATCTCAGGAAGATATCTCCCTGATCGTCGACATCGTCAACGCTAGAGAGAGTTGTGGCAAATACCGTCCCTGGGCGTTCAACGTCGGCATCGCTGACCTCCGGTTCTATGCTGTCCAGCATATTGTCGTCGTGGTGGAAGGATGGTGATGGTGGACTTGGTCGCCGAATTATCAAGGCTATCTCACAAGGATCGCCCACAAGCGTGCGTTCGCATTCCAGAATCCTAATACGACTTTTTTTTCGGGTTCCGATGCTGTGCTTCTTAATATTTCACCATTCGTTGACTGCCAATCATCGGCTGTGGGGCAATTTGTCTGCGACCCCGGTCGCAGTTCACTCAGGCCACATGACAAGGTGATGCCCGAGGAGACCGCCTTCTTGGCTACATGAACCTTTGTTCTCTCCAGCATATGGAAAAAATGCGGTGGTAGCTTTTTGTTCCATTGTGTTTGATTGATTTTTCGTCTTTCTGGGAGCTTCTGCCGTCAACTCGTACGGCTTTATCAAGATGAAGGTACAGTGGGCGCCTAGCTTTTGCGGCATAGCTGGGCACATATTACGTCCAACTTTTGTGGATCCGACACGATTCTGATGATGAAGATGTCTGATTACCGTTGGAGCGGTCGCTAGAAGTCTTGTCCGAAGAAGTGGAGCCGAGACCCTTGTTTGATCTGCTCCCATCACTGGACGGCCTGCATCGATAGAATATGTGTGTCATCTCTTCACATTGTCACATTGTCCTATCCGATCCCTGTGCTTTTCAACATTCCCGAGATTCATCGCCCTCCATATCTTCCTGACACTATGTCCGACTCGGAACCAGCTGTCTGTGTATACGGCATCATTGCAGGATTCTTCGTCAGGTCAATCTCGGAACAATACTACAGGATCAAAAGAAGCCTACTATGTCAAGTATACTTCACGGGTGTGGATCTACAACTTGAAGACCCTATAAGATATAAGACGTGTACGCTGCACAGTGTACAAGTATGTACGAATCAAACATTATTTTCTAATAAATCTACACTCCATTATGTAGTAGGTCTTGGAACGTAGTAACAAAATGTGTCTTCAACTTGGTGATGTCCTTGATGTTCTGAGTTACTTTCAGAATAACAAAGAACAACCGAGATACTGCAGGATTGAGAGAAGAGTCGGACCTTGATCATTTCCGCTAGAGATCGGCATGTAAACCCCTGGGTGCCCAGGTGCGTACATGCATCCGTACCCTCCGTGACAGGTTTACTCTCGGGTGCCAGGTGCGTATGAAACGACGGTGGCGACTCGGAGGGAAGGTGTATGTTGCGGCAACGTGAAGGGTGTGTCCGTGATATGGCCTGCAGCTCAAATGGTGTACTCCCAGAATCCTGCACTAAGACCAGTGTAGTGCAGCATCAACAGCACATGGTCCAGTAAGGTTCAATTCTGCTGCTCTGAACATCCATTCTGCTGCAGCAAGTAAGGTACTGTTAATTGGTGTGAGATCCTTTTTTCTGCCAGCATCTACTTGAAGTCCTCACCCAGATACTCTCCTCCTCTGTCCATCCAGAGAGTGCTAAGTTTTTGAGAAGTCTGGACTTCAGCCCAGGTGAGGTAGTGAGCAATCACTGCCAGGAGCTGGTCCTTACTGCAAAGTTGATAGATGACTTCATATCCAGACAGGCCATTGAGAAACATAGTGAAGTAGGGGTGTCCTTGATGCTAAGAACAGCCTATTGGACAGTCTTAGGGAAGGTCTGTAACAATACCCCTAGTAACAAGGTAGTGAATATGTGCTTGATAGGCATAGTAGATGTTCCTAATGATGATGAAGAATGGGATCAATGAGATAGTGATGATGATAATGATTAATTGAGGATCCAGAGTGATGAGGTTTAGGATGGCTTAGCAATGCTTAGAGTGACTTAGAGGTCTTAGACTTAGTTCTTAGAGGATGAGGTGAGTTTGTAGCAAGCTTTGGTCAAGTGCAGTATAGGAGAATCCCTAGATTGCAAAGTTGACAAGACTGGGCTTTAAGACCACCAGTCTCTCAACTACTTATACAAAACTAGAGTCCTAAGTATAGTAAAGTTATGCAGTATTGCACAGCAATACATGGTAATGTGCAGTAATGCATAGTAAGACATGTCCATTGTGTAAGTAATGTGACTTAGCCACAGGCATGAAATGAACAAGAGATAAACAAAGGTAAATAAGAGTGAGAAAGGTGAGTCCTTGCTAATTGTATAGTGATAGTCCTTAGCAAGTAAATGTTATAATAAATAAATAAAGATAATAAAAGAAAAGGTAAGTCTTTATAGTACTTGGAGCTAAGCTCACACTTAAGTATGTAAATACTTAAGTACTATAAAGAGAAAGAAATAGAGTCCTTACTATAAGTATGAGCTAAGCTCAAGCTGTAGTTAATACTACACTTATAGTATGTAAAATATAAGAAAGAAAAGAAGAAAAAGAAAAAGAAAACCATTATGAGGTGCCAAAGCAAGTGCCTCATAACACTTGAAGTGATGCAGTGCTCATGGGTCCAATGAGGTCAGAGTGCACCAGGCCAAGAACTTGAGTAGCACAAGATGCTTTGCAATAAGAAGGTTATATACAGGTGTTCTTCTGCACCAGAAACACCAAAATGTGTCCTAAGATCAAGGACAATGAACACTGATACCAGTCAGTAAGTAAGTTAAAGAAATGTAAAGTAAGGTCTCACCTCAATCTCAAAAACAACATGAGGACTGAGTGTTGATTTTTGGGTTATGTTAGGCTGCTGGACTTACCCTTATGCACTTATATACTTATCTCTTTCTTTATCTCACCTTATTGGTATTTCTTTCTTCTTTACAGTTTGGGCTCCTCTCTAACTCTATTTTGCCCTCACTATATCTTCTTTACCTCATCATCTTCTCACCTCAGCACTTCTGCATGTGCTGAGTTCTTTCTCTCTTCTGTGTACCCTCTACCTGTCAGGATGTGTTATTTTTCTCTTCATTTTATGATTTTCTTTTATCTTATTGCTCAAGATCTGCATCTTATCTTATCTTATCTGATTAGACCTTTCGTGATAATCTATGACTCATTCATGATTAGTCATCAGACTGATTACTCATTTCTTATGACACATATTCTCATGACAACTGTGCAATGCTGCACATTACTTACAAACCATTCCCACACATGCTATCCTTGTTCTATACTTTCAAATGCCTGCCCTACAGTGACACATGCAGTCTGTGCACAGAGGCATTTACTATATATACTGTACTTCATAGTGTACTTGTTCTTTAGCTTAGTACTTCTGAGATATCCTCTTCCTCATTCTCCTCCTAAGTCTATCATGTGACCTTGCTAATAGTGTTGGCCTCACACTACCCTCCGGTACACATCTTCTCTATCTTACAGATGTGGCAGTTGTGCCCTCTCCTCTTGTTCTGATGGGCTTTAACCCTTATCTCAATCTCAATCTGTTTTAGGGCTTGATGCCTCCTTTTATGTCATGGTGTTTGCTTCCCTAGCTGTGCTGCCCAATTTCAACACTGAGGAAAAAAAGGAGCTATTGTAGGCATTGATTTTTACCTATCTTATGATGCTGGACATATCCTTATTTCTTTTTCTCTTCATGGTTTGAGCTCCTCTTCAACTCTATCTTGCTCTTACTATATCTTCTTTACCTCACCATCTTCTCACCTCAGCACTTCTGCATGTTGCTGAGGTGAGTATCTCTTCTCCTCTCTCAACCCTCTTCTGACATACCTGCTCTATGCAGCTCTCTCTTTCTTTGTGTACCCTCTATCATCTGGTACACCTCTTCTCTCATCTTACAGGCCTCATCTATCTCTCTAGTCATGAATGACATCTGGACTATGGTCCTCTTCTGGTTTTATCAACATCTTGGCCTGTTAAGCCACCTCTGTCTCCAAACAAGTCTATTTACAGTTTGTGACACTGCCCATCTTTCAATAGTAGGTAGGCCAGATAAACTGCCTGTGGCTTAGAACTGTATAGTAGTGGAGTGATCAAGAAACTAGCTGTAATCATATGTTTTCTGTGGATGTTACAAGGCACTTGCTTAGGCACCTCATAATGGGCTTGTTTTTTCTCTTTTTCTTACTTACTATAAGTGTAGTATTTTACTGCAGCTGAGGTTACCTCAAAACTTATAGTAAGGACCTTATATCATCTTTCCTTATAGTACTGTAGCATTTTACTGCAGCAGAGGCTACCTCTAAGTTCTATAAGGCATCTTTCTTCTCTTATCTTTATTTATTTATTACAATATTTTACTTGCTAAAAAGGACTATCATTATACATTTTAGCAAGGACTCACCTGTTCATCTTTATTTACCATTGTTTATCTCTTGTTTCACTCACACTTGTGGCTACTTTACAATAGCTTGTACATGCAGGTTGGGGCAGGCAATCACAAAGATGTTGTATAGAGTGATAAGAGTGTATGTAATCCCCAATGGGATAGCAGCATATGCATGTCTGCAGTAAGTTGTGGAGTGAGTGCAGAAAAAGAGTGACACAATGTGGTTCAAGTACACTGCAGGGAGATGTGAGAGAGAGGTAAAAGAGAATAGGTAAGATACTCACTCAGGCTACAGCATAGAGATCAGGTATAGTATGTACCTGTCTGATATAGTACTAGTAGGTAGAGTTGGGGTGGAGAGTGAAGTGGTAAAGTACAACAACTACCATAGAGAGGAGGGACATGCATCATCCTGGTGTAGTGAGTGGGGTGTGAGTGTGTGGAAGTGTGTGTGGATAGTCTGTGGAGATAGATATGTATATGTACATGTAATGAGTATGTATGTGGGGATTGGAAGTGAAGCTGAATGAAAAGTATGTACTACACACACTGATATTCAACATAGCTTACTATGGACATGTCTCAAGTCACATGACCTCATTGATTGCTGTGCAATCATTGTTGATCTGTGAACTTTATATCATTTGTACTATTCTTAGGACTCATCTTTAGTATAAGTAGTTGCAAGACTGGCAGTCTTAAACCCCAGTCTTGTCAACTTTGCAATCTAGGGATTTACCTTCACTGCACTTGATCTAAGCTCATCATCACCTCGCTTCACTTCTAAGAACTAAGTCTAAGATCTCTATGCCACATTAAGAAATGTTGCTAAGACATCTTACACTCGTCACCCTGGATCCTTGGATAATCATTGGTGGAATTATCCTCATCTTTATCTCATCAATCCCACTCTATATTGCCTTTAGACATATCTATTACACATATCAAATGCATATAACACATCTTGTTACCAGGAGTATTATCACAGATAATCCCTAAGACTGACCAATAGGCCGCTCTTAGCAGGATCCTCATTTAGTCATCAGTGGTATCATTCTTGTCACTATCTCATTGATCCTGTATGCACAGGATATGGCAAACACTGACAAACATGGTGCATAAGCAAGTGGTCCCCAATGGGGAGAGTGCAGCATGCATATCTGCAGTGACAAGATATATGTGTGGACAAAGTAGGAGCCACATGTGACAGAGAGAGAGCTGCAGGAGAGTTGTGGGTAAGCGATAGTAGGATGGTTAAGTGAAGTACTCACTCAGACCATGTGAAAGATGTCTGATGAGGTGTAGTGTATGTGAACCATCATAAATAGTGTCCACATGTAAGATTGGAGTGGAGCATAAGTGTAAAAAGGTGGGCATGATGATGAATGATATGAAGATCAGAGTAAGTGGCTGATAGGCATTGAGCCTAAGAATGGTGATTCCAAACCCAAGGGCCATTGCCTGATAATATGACAGTTGGAGGCTAGGAGCCCACATCTGGGAGTAAAGATACCTGAGAGTAGAGATATGACATGTGCTACAGAAAGGGAAGTGCACAGAGGGAGTGATGGCTTAAAAGAGAGGTACTGTCAGATAAAGAAGAAAGATGATTGACAAGTGGTGTCCTACCTCAGCAAGTGAGAGAAATGTTGAGGTGTAAAGAGGGAGTTGATATACTGTAGCAATGATAAGGTTTAAGAGGAGCTACAAATATAAGAACAGAGAGATACTGTTAATGTGGCAGTGCATGGCATGGCAGTTGACTAGGCCCAGGTCACTCCACTCAAGGAGGATGGAATGGTGATGGTGGGTAGAGTGTGGGCAAGAGCACAAGGAGAAGCAAAAGCAGTAGCATTAGACCAAAGTAAGTATAGTAAAGAGTGATGAGTGGGTCCATGCTACTGGAGGGGTAAGAAACTGACTAACTATCTATGTCCCTTTTACAGTACTCATATACTATAGAGGCCAGCACACAGACCATGCTGATGTAAGTGAGCTTGGGGCATGGGTATCTAGAGTGGAGAGCAAATCATGTCAACAGATATCCCAAAAGGGAAGAAAGAGTGAGGTAAAAGAAGAGTCATAAAGGCATATAATGGATGTAAGGGTGTGGCCAGTGTCCTATAGTAGGCAAAAACTGACAGTAAGTAGAGTAAGTATAAGGATGCCCAAATGTGTGAGGGACATGTGTTGTCCTGGGGTGTAGTGTGGGGTGCAAGCATTGTGTGAAGATGATAAAGAAGTCATGTTTGTGATGTAAATAGTACATGTGTGAAGGGGACAGTGTGAAGCCAAATGAAAAGTAGTAGTGAGCATTAAGTGTATGCACTGCATCTTCTTCAATAGATCCCTCTCTTCATTGTTATCAGGAATGTTTACTGTGCCATTCAAGCGCACAACTGCTAAGAGTGGCCTATTGGATGGTCTTAGGGAAGGTTTGCTATAACAATACCCCTGGTAACAAGGTAGTGGGTATGCACTTGATATGCATAATAAATGTTTCTGATGATGATGAAGAGTGGGATCAATGAGATAGTGATGAGGATCCAGAGTGATGAGTTTAGGATGTCTTAGTGAAGCTTAGAGTGACTTAGAGATCTTAGACTTAGTTCTTTAGAAGTGAAGTGAGTTTGTAGTGAGCTTAGGTCAAGCGCAGTAAAGGAGAATCCCTAGATTGTGAAGTTGACAAGACTGGGGATTAAGACTGCCAGTCTTTCAACTACTTATACAAAACCAGAGTGCTAAAGATAGTACAAGTAACATAAGGTTCACAGATCAATGAAGATTGCACAGCAATCAATGATGTCACATGACCTGAGACATGTCCATGGATATAGTAAGTGGCTCAGCCACAAGCACAAAATGAATGAGAGGTAAACAAAGATAAACAAAGCCAAAATGAGATGAGTCCTTGCTAATTGTATAGTGATAGTCCTTAGCAAGTAAATGTAAATAAATAAAGAGAAAAAGAAAAGAAACAGATAAGTCTTTTATAGTACTTGGAGCTAAGCTCACACTTAAGTATGTAAATACTTAAGTACTATAAAAGAGAAAGAGAATTGAGTCCTTACCAGGTAAAGTGGAGCTAAGCTCACACTTGTAGTAATAATACTACACTTTACTAGTAAGTAGAATAAAAGAAAGAGAAAAAAGAAAAAAGAAAACTGTTACGAGGTGCCAAAGCAAGTGCCTTGTAACACCATCCCCAAATATGCAACAACATGGTGGTCAATTGCCTGGGTATGTCTCTTCAGTTTTTGTCTTCTCATTTTCTCTTTGCTAAAATTTACTTCATCATCTTTTCAGTGCAGAACTACCTTCTGCCAACCAGAGTCCTCAAACCCAACATGATGCATTGCCTGGGTATGTCTGTTTCAATTTCAATATATTTCAATTTATTCTTTGCTGACATTTCATCATCTTTTCAGTCCAGAACTGCCTGCTGCTAATCAAAATCCTGAGATCCAGCATGAGGATGCAGATCAGAGGTATGTCATCATGCATCACATACACCTCACAATTCTGTATACCTGACTCCATTGCTCCTTTTTTTTTAGATCACCACCACACACTCCTGAGTGCACATGCCAAAATCAGTGTGAGCAAGATAGGTGGCAACATGAACTACAAATGACATCACCATCATCACATCATGCCCAGCAAAGGGATCCTCCTGTGGGAAATATCCCACAGCCTAACTTTGACCAAGTGCCACAGGCTGCCCCTCTCCCTGCCCCTCTCCCCCAGAACCCTCCTGCATATCCCACTCCTGTCCCCCATAATCCCCTTGCCCCTGCATTTGCTTATTATCCTTCTCCTCTCCACCCACATTATCCTCCTCTTCCCCCTCCAGCATGGCAATATCAGGCTCTGCAATATCATATCTCCCCTAATTAAAATCCAGCACAATACCTGTATTACCATCGACAACCATATGGATATCAACCTGGGGTACCTATACCTATGCATTTCCTTCATCACACACATCATCCATCTGTCCCTGTCCAAGGGTATCCTGGGGTTCCTGGACATGTCAATCCACAGCAGCAGCAGCAGCAGCAACAACAACACAGAAATAAGGATGAAGAATTGCATCAGGGCTTTCAACAGCATCATGCTGAGCATGTAAACTGCTGAAAACACAGGCTGCAGCTCAGCACAATCAATCTACAAATGCCATGGATCACAGAAGTAATCTGGGAGGTCAGGAGGAGAATGATGTACAGGTCAGTCATATTGTGGTATATGTAAAATCTGATAACAATCTCATCTGCATTTATATCCCTGTATCAGGTCTTGGAGCAGCAAGTCACAGATGATGTGCAGGGAATTGCAGCAGAAGATCCACAACAGCCACCACAGGTCAGTAATGCAACATATATCTGATTCTAATCATGGGTTTATATGGGTTGATGCCTTTAGGAGCAGGAAACTGGAGCACAGGCCCAGGAAGCAGCACAAAACCAGGACCAGCATGAGCAACTGTCTCAGGAGCATGCCCAAGATGTGGACTTCCATATGCAAATGTCTCAGCACCATCAGCCTCAGCAAAATGATCCTGACATGGATCATCCACAGCCTGCTGCACCCCCTCCACTCCTTATCCCTCTTGGCTGTCAGGAATACCATGAACCTGAGAACTGCCATAGCCTTGGTGCAATGGATAAACAATGCCCTCACTGCCATGCTCTTCACTTCATCTCCTATCTGGCATGTGTTGCTTGCAGGGCCAGATCCACCTCCCTCCCTTTGCCCAACCACCACCCACTCTTTCTAGGCTGTTGAATGGCAGTGATCCATTTGCAAAAATGTTCAGGAGCAACATATGCCAATACAATGCTGCTTTTGCATTTACATCTATTGCTGCAAATGTCAATGATACTGTGCTTGCTGGTTCTGGACATTATGCATTCAGACTCCATGGTTCTCTCCATCACAAGATGGGGGCCTTCCTTGAGTCACACCACACTATGCTCAGCTCTATGTCCTTGATCCTGATGATGCTATCAATGCATGCCTGGCCAACAACTCTAACCTTGACCCATCCACCATGATGGATCTCCACACAATGCTGCTTGCCAACAACCCATACATCAACATGTACAGGCAAGCAAACATGCAGGCAGGATTGTGTTCATCCCCAAGATGGTCTTGGAGCCCTCTGAAGAGTCACTGCCCATTCCTCTATCATGCTGCCAATTCCCAGTTTGCTTTGCCTTTACCATGACCATCAACAAGTCACAAGGTCAACCAGTCAGTCATGTTGGATTGGACTTGCACTCTGGAGTTTCTGCCCATAGTCAACTCTATGTTGCATTGTCATGCTGCACATCTGGGGACAGGATCAAGGTCCTCTTTCCTGAGGGTTCCCAGGGAGGATCAACCTTGAATGTGGTGTATCCTGAGGTTTTGAAGAATATCTTGCCAGGGCCTTGGTGAGTTTTGTTGCTAATAGACTATATAACATTTTCTAATTTAATGTGGTGTAGAAGAAGCAGCAAAGCAGGGAGTGGAGTGTTCAGGCAAGATTGGTTTCTGTACTGGATTGGTAAATTGTACTGTTGAATTGCACTGTTGTATTGTACTCACCTATTTTCTCCCCTCCTAGGTGATGGCACAGGGTTTATGGTGGAAGGGAGGTGATTGGGATTGATGTATTGGTTTGGAAATTGGAGTTGGTTTATGGACTGGGATTAGTCTGCAAATAGATAGAGAAATGTTTCCTTTTATTCCCTATTGGAACAGCATATGTATACCTCTTATTCTCTGGACACTCCTTGGTCTGTAAATGGGTAGAGCACTGTTTCCTTTTATTTTCTATTGCAACAACCCTATGTATACTTTCATAGATAATGACCTATTACTCCATGTTGCAACGCACCAGGTTTTTACAGGGCAGGGACAGGGACATTGGTGAGGAATGTTGCAACCCATTTAACTATGTCCATTTAGTCAATGTTGCAATGCAATAGGATAGGTCTCTACTCCACAGCTGGAGAGGCAATTGGAATTGGTCTGTAGGTTGGGATTGGTCTGTTGACAGATAGAGTATTATTTCCTTGTATTTTCTGTTGCAATAAGCTATGTATACTTTCACAGATGATGCTTTATAATTCAATGTTGCAATGCAACAGGTTTTTACACTAGTCTGATGATAAAGATAGCCACTGAGGGCTAGACAGATGAAGAGCAGATACATTCTAAGATACAGGAGTGTATGAGCAAATAGATGAATACATAACAAGAGTGTGACAAAGATGCAACAAAAGAATGACTCAGAAAACAGAAGAAGTGCTGAGAAGGTATGATGATAAGGTAGAGTAGACATGGTTAAGACAAGATAAACTTAGAGAGGAGCTTGAACCATAAAAAACACAGAAGGATCCCATAAGGGGAAATAGAGTGGGTTGATCAGATAAGATAAGAGAAGACATACACAAGATGTAATATGAGTATGACCAGCATCCTGAAACAAAGAAAAAACTGACAATGGACCTGTTGCAGGACTCAGGGACAATATAGATGGACCCTATAGTCACAGAAGATTTTCTCCACATAGTTTCTTTTCCCTCAGTCTTCTACAAAAGACTGAGGTCAGTATTCACTTGCTATGCTGTTCATGTTATATGATTTCTCACTATTTCTCCCTGTAGAATACATTCTCTTCATTCTACAGTTGGCTATGCTCTATTTCCAAGCACCTCCTTCCAATAGAAACTGTGCTGCAAGTGGTGCATTCTGATGAGTGCTCATGGTGATGATGATGATTAATGGGCAGCATAGCAAACAGAGCAAAGACCATGATATGGAGTAGATGTACCTGTAGGCCAAGATAGATGAGAGCAGTTGCTAAGAGTGGCCTATTGGATGGTCTTAGGGAAAGTTTGCAATAACTTTACCCCTGGTAAAAAGGTAGTTGGTATGTGCTTGGTAGGCATAGTAAATGTTCCTGATGACAATGAAGATCAGGATCAACAAGATGATGATAAGAATGATACTGCCAATGACTTAATGAGGATCCAGAGTGATGGGTTGAGGATGTCTTAGTGATGCTTAGAGTGACTTAGAGATCTTAGACTTAGTTCTTAGTGTGATAGAGCTTACAGAAGTTTGAGCAAGATCAAGTGCAGTATAGGAGAATCCCTAGATTGCAAAGTTGACAAGACTGGGATTTAAGACCACCAGGCTTTCAACTATTTATACAAAACAGGAGCTCTAAGAATAGTGAATGCAAATAAAGTTCACTTATCTACCACCCACATGTGGTCCCATACCACCTGTGCAAGGTGTCCTACCCCACCCACATGCAGGGTCTCCACCCACATCTGGGGTCTCCACCCATGCATGGGACTTTGCTGCCTGTGCCACCACAGTACAAACAGTGCTGCTGCCGCTGCACCATGTGCCACATTTTTCCTTTCTTTCATTCATCCTCAACTTCCCTACAACAGAACTATCAATTATATTCAACTTTCTGTCTATTGTTCATCTACTTCTGCTTATCTATCATTGTTTCCTTTTATTCTGTGTTGCTACATATATCTTCAACTAATCAATGATGATTGTGCAGCAATCAACAAGATCATATGACCAAGTTGCATCCATAGTAAGCTAAAGTAAATATAACCACAAGTGTGAAATGAACAAGAGGTAAACAGAGACAAGATAAGGTGAGTCCTTGCTAATTGTATAGCAATAGTCCTTAGTAAAGAAAGAAAGAAAGATAAAAGGAAAAGATAAGTCTTTATAGTACTATAAAGAAGAGATAGAGTCCTTACTATAAATATAAGCTAAGCTCAAGCTGTAGTTAATACTACACTTATGCAAGTAGAATATAAGAAAAGAAATAGAAATAGAAAAAAGAAACACATTACAAGGTGCCAAAGCAAGTGCCTCATAACAGCAGTGGTTATGGTGTATGGATGCTTGTGGGCTTCCATGTGAGTTTGAGGGTTAGAGGATAGTGAAGAGATGTGTAATACAAGAGCAGTGGGCTCATAGACTAGAACATGTAATAAGAAAGTTGATGATGATATTAGAACTGAGTGAAATGGGATAGCAGTGGGCTTGTGGTGTAGTGTAGTGTGATAGTTGCTCTTATGGCTGCAGTAACTGGTTGCTGGTAGTAACTTGTAGTAGCTGGTAATTGGGGAGGAGGGGCACACCCCAGTCTCCTTATATACTGTAGTTGGGTATGTACATTGCTCTATCTTGGAGCTCTGTCTCCTTGGCAGCTGTTGGTTTCTTCCTGTTGTACAACACTGGACACACTATGGATGCTTATCTCACTCTTAATCTTTTTCTCTTTGTGTTTCAGGCTCCTCCCTAAACCTATATCACCCTTACTATATAAACTCCTCTTTCTTGCCCACATACCTCAGCACTTTATACTCTTGCTGAGGTATGTGATCTATTGTGCACTCTTTATCATTTACCTGACACTACCTATTTTGGCACAGTCATTCTTTCTGCATATGCTCTTTCTGTGTACACCTCTATCTACTCTTTCCTCAGTCTCTCCTCAGATGTGGTCACCTGATCCCCTGTTGTCTCTCTATCAGGGCTCTGCCCTTGCACTCACAATCATCATCTTCAGGCTTAATACCTATCTGTTGTTCATCATGGTATTTGTGTTGTTTGCTGTTTTACCCAGGTTTTCATGGCAGCATCCACATAGAAAGTAGGTATTTAGTAAGGTAAGTATTGTACTACACACTGTCATACTGTTCATGTGCACAGTTGTAAAATGAGTAAGGAACCTAGATTATCAGTAGCCTGCTTGCAGGTCTTACATCTGCCAGGGGTATACAAAGAGAGGTAAACTGTAGTCTAAAAATGAAGAAAAAAAAAATCAGTCCTCTTTGTGGAGAGTCTGGAGATCTCCTTTGGCAATGATGGCAGTGACAGGGATTGAGGAGTGGGAGTGTGCATGGTAGGGGACTAGATGGAATGTGGCATACTGTAACTTTAATATTGTGCCATTTGTTAAATAATCACACAATCACACAATCACACATATTCGCATTTTCACACATACATCTACATTTCATTCAGCTTCTCTCCCCACACTCCTTTCTGTGCTCTCACACCCCACTTGCTACTCCACACAACATGCATCACTCCTGTTATGGAGCCCCTTATACCTCACTATACACTCTCTGCCCTAACTCTCCTGAGCAGATACTATAAGATGAACACCCTACTATACCACTCCTCAGATGGCCTATACTTTGTCTGAGTGAGTAGTTTCTGTTTGCACAGGTTATGGCAGGCAACACAAATGAGAAGTGACATAAGCAGCAGATCAATGTATATCCCACACAGGGTAGGTGATAGCAGCATAACTGCAGCAGTAAGTGAGGTGTGGGCAGTGAAGGAGTGCCACAATGCAATAGAGGAAGCTGCAGGATTGTTGTAAGATAGTGTATAAGATGTGCAGAGGGGAGTACTCACTCAGTGTTGTTGTAAGACAACAACTGAGGAAAAGTATAGTGTAGTATGCATCTTATATAGTGGTGGAGAATATAGTTAGGGTGGAGAGATAATCCTGAAGTACAAGGATGCCTAAATGTGTGAAGGACATGTGTCATCCAGAGTATGTGGTGGAGTGAGAGTGGGGAAGAACCCCACCAGGGTTGTGAAGAGGTTAGAGTATGTCATATGTATGTAAGAATGTGTAAGTGTGAATGGGAAGTAGTGCCGAATGAAAATAAGGAGTGGGAGCTATAGCAATGACATACAACGAATGTTCAACAGTTTCATCCCTCACCTTATATCACTATCTCACTTCCTGCAGCATGTTGTGTCACCCTACTGCATACACCTTGATGAACTTTTACCATACATTGATTAATATATCTCCTACTCATCTTTTTCATTCGGCATTCCTCCCTCTCACTCCTTACACATACTTACATACTTTTGACACACCACTTCCACTCCCACACCACACATACTCCAGACAACACATGTCCCACTTACTTATAGGCATCCTTGTATTATAGGATTGTCTCTCCACTACAACTATACTAACTTTCACTATATAAGATGCACCCTTCACTATACATCTCCTCAGTCACCATCCTATAGACACTGAGTGAGTATTCCACTCCTACATCTTATTCTTACTTCATCTCACAAACCTTGCAGCTCTATCTCCTCACCTTGTGGCAACCTACTGTTGTCCACATTACTTCTTACTGTTGCAGACATGCTGCCTCTTCTCTCCATGCTTGGAGACCCAATACATCTGCTGCTTATGTTCTTCACCCTTGTAGCTGCCTGCCATAACCTGCACAAACACACCTCCACTCTTGCTCTGCTGCAGCCACATCACATTGCATCTATTCATGTCACCTCTATTTGCATTTGCTCTACTACCCACTGCTTATCACCTATAAACTCTTGATCCTTGCCTGCCTCAACCTGCACATACACCATTGAGTTCTGTGAGGCAGTACACACCATTGCAGGATCAACCATTGGTCTGAGGTAGCAGGGTTTTGCCTTTCATCCCAGGTCTTATTATGAGGCACTTGCTTTGGCACCTCATAACAGACTTACTTTTTCTTTGTCTTTTTTCCTTTTCTTATATCTTACTTTCAATAAGTGTAGTATTAACTACAGCTTGAGCTTAGCTCATACTTATAGAAAGGACACTCTTTCTTATCCTTTACAGTACTATAGTATTCAATTACTTAGCTGTGAGCTTAGCTCCAAGTACTGTAAAGTTTCTTCACTTATTTTTCTTTTATCTTTCTTTACTTTTTACATTTACTTGCTAAGGACTATTACTATACAATTAGCAAGGACTCATCCCATTTTGTCCTTATTTACCTTTGTTTATCTCTCATTTTACTTGTGCTTGTGGCTACTTCATTATAGCTTACTACAGACATGACTTAGTTACATGACATCATTGATCTGTGAACTTTAACTACTTGTACTATCTTTAGGACTTTCAGTTTTGTATAAGTAGGGCAGTCTTAAACCCCAGTCTTGTCAACTTCACAATCTAGGGATTCTCCTACACTACACTTGATCTAGCTCACTCCCATCTCACTTAAAACCCTAAGAACTCAGTCTAGGATCTCTAAGTCACTCTAAGCATTGCTAAGACATCCTAAACTTGTCACTCTGGATCCTTGTTTAGTCATTGGTGGTATCATCCTCATCACTATCTTGCTGATCCCTCCTTTCATCATCATCAGGAACATTTACAAGCACACAACAACAACCTTGTTACCAAGGGTATAGTTATTGCAAACTTTCCCTAAGACCGTCCAATAGGCCACTGATGAGCATCATGCACATGTAACACCAGAAAATGACCATCAGCAACATCAGGCAAACACAGCAACATTAACACACAACACACAACAATCATCTGCAGTCACATCAATCACACACTTGCTTAGGTACCAGAATATAGGACTGGGTTCAGCTGACAAGGAGCAGGACTGATAGGACATATAGGCTGAGACATGGTCCAGGCCTGCCAAAGTAACCATGGAGTCATGAGTTGCAAAGTCAGCATTTGGTGCAATTGGTGCATTTCCTTTTTTGCTCATCCATTATAGCATGATACTTCATTTGTCACATCCAGACTCCATCTCATTTCCAATCATCCCTATGATTGACCCTGCACTGTAAATTTTCTGTTTTGTTTTGTTGTGTTCCAGTCTTGGAGCTAGACTTGTATTTAGATGGCTTGTTATCCATCAGAGACAAATAGATTTCCCCTGCCCACAATTTGTCTCCCCTCTCCCATCCAAGTCAGATTGTGAAAATGCACTTTCTGTTCCACCCTCCATGTGTCTCACAGTCAAGCAAGTGCACATGCCTCATAGGTCACATTTATTATTGCATTGGGTTCTCTTTTGTGTCGCATTGGGTTATCCATTGCATTGCATTGCACTCACCATTTAGTTGCATTGCATTCTCCATTATTCCCATTGTCATGTTTATAGTGTCACATTTCCATTGCATTTCCTCACCATCACCCAGTCACATCACATTATTGCATTACTCACCCTAAACTACTAGCTCTCTTTCCTTTGGTGTCTAGAGGATCATACAGCTCACACCCTTCAGCATCTGTTGTGGTTGTAATTGTAGATTCCTCTTGTATGCACAGGTTTGGGCAGGCAAGGACAAAAGCATTGTATAGGATAAGCAGCATGTAAGTGATGCCAACAGGGGATGGAAGAGCAGATGTCATCTGCAGTGAGTAGTGGAGCAAACATGAATAGAGGCAACACAATGTGGTTTAAGTGTGCTGCAGGGAAGTGTGATGAGAGAAAGAAGATGGGAAGAAGTATTGTACTCACTCAGACAGGTGCAGAGACATCTGAGGAGGTTGTAGGTATAGTGTCCATTTTAAGTACTGTATGTGAGTAAAGTTGAAATGGAGATTGTATTGTAAAGTACAAGGAGCTCCATAGTGGGAGCAACATGCATCATGCAGAGTAGTGAGTGGAGTGTGACAGTGCAGAGTGAAGGTGACATGTGTTGCACAGAGTAGTAAGTGGATAGTCCACAGAGGTGCAGTAAGTATGTAATGTGTACATGGTAGTGAGTGGAAAGGGAAGAGCCAAACAAAAGTGATAGGAGAGTCATAGTATGCATACCACTGTTCAACACCTCTCACACATGCCCACAGCACATATCACTGCTCTTAGCAGAGAATCCTTTTTTTCCTTCTAACTTAGATGGGAGAGGGGAGACAAATTGTGGGCAGGGGAAATCTATTCATTCTGGCAGGTGATGAGCCATGTAAATACAAGTCTAGCTCTAATACTAGAGCACAACAAAACAAAACAGAAAACTTACCATGCAGGGTCAATCATAGGGATAATGTAGGGTCCAGACATGAATGAAGTAAAAATAAAGTATCATGCCATAAAAAATAAGTGAAAAAGGAAAAGTGCTGATTGCACCAAATGCTGACTTTGTGACTTGTGACTCCATGGCTACTTTGGTGGGCCTCAACCAAGCCTTGGCCTATATGTCCTATTAGTCCTGCTCCTTGTCAGCTGAACCCGGTCCTCTCTTCCAGTGTTAAAGCAGATGTGCAATCAATGTGACTGTGGATGATTATCATGTGTGGCACATTAATGTTGCTGTATTTGCCTGGTGATGGTCATTTTCTGATGCTACACACATGTGATGCTCATCAGCAGGTATGTCAATAGTGGGTGGTATGCATACTTTGGTCATTTGGCATAGCTGACATGTGTGGCAGGTGTTGACATGCTTTTTACATTGGATTTGAGTCCTGGCCACCAGAACCTGTCTAGCAAGGCATGGTGTGTGGGGTAGAAGCTGCAGTGGCTGAGTGCATTGTGTGCCTCCTGAATCAGCCCTGGCTGCTGTGATGGCAGAATGACCAGTTGGTGTTGTCTGTGTACTTGTCATTGCCAGAGTCACCCTGTGTGCATGAAGAAGTGAGTTTCCTGCTCATCTGTCTAACTGCTGCATGTGTTTGGTGGACTGGGTACATGCCTATCATTAGGTACTGCCTGATCTCCTCTAAGTCCTGCTCCTGTGCTGCCTGTGGATCATCCTTCCATTCTGTCATTGTGCTCCACTCATCTCCCCTCTTGTTTAACCATTTGACCTCTGCCATCCCTGGCTTTTTGCTCCCAAGCCCATCTGGCACCTGCCCATTTCCTCACACACTCTTGCCCCTTTTGTTGAGTCCCTTGTTCCATTTTTGGTTGTGTATGTGCATTGAGTTTTATTCTTCCTTTGCTGTCATCCCTCCTTTGCCCCTCAGTGTGAGGCCGACGTTTGCCAGCAAGGTCACACAATGTATAAGAAAGGGAGGAAGGCTAACAAGAGGGATGAAGTCACACTTATGCAAATGGATATCCCAGATGTATTCAGCTGAAGAGTAACTACAATACAGCTGAAGTATATACACTAAAGGGAGCCTGCGCACAGACCATGTATGTACTATAGGGCAGGCGTATCATAAAGGAATGTGGAGCATTCCTGTGAATGATGAATAAGCAACTTGCACAGCATCTGTAATGATGCGCAGCATCTGTGGGAAGCTCTGTAAGCGACTGTGAGAATATGTGTCATATATGTATAGTAAGCAGGCTGATGATGAGATGGAAATGAGTCATATACAATCGTGATAAGATCTACATTATCTGATAAGATATCTTATGTAGATCTTGAGCGATAAGGACAAAAGAAATCATAGAATTGAAAGAAAAATAAATGCGTCCTAACAAATACCCCTTCTTTTAGGGCAAGACGACTCGACAAGCATATGCAATTCCAGTAGATCCAAATCCTTGTTCTCCTCGACTGGTTTCATCTAATGATTGAACTTCAAATACATCGGCAATAGAGATGTGTTCAAGGATCAATTGAGCAATATGATCATTAGCATTGATTTTGAAATCTTCAGTGCCGAGATTGACAATAAGTATTTTCAATACTCCCCTATAATCTGAATCGATGACACCCGCACCAATATGGATAGAGTTCTTAACAGCCAAACCACTGCGAGGCGCAATACAGCCATAGCAGTGGTCTGGTATAGCTAAGGCAATTTGGGTGTCAACCAATTTCTGACTATGTGAGGGAATAATGATTGTTTCAGCACTGTAGAGATCTAATCCAGCTGCATGCTCCAATCCTTGTGTGGGTAATTTGGCCAAGTCTGAGAATCATTTGACTGGTATTGAACATTTTTGAACAGTGTGAATAGCAAGGGGATGTTTCAAATGGAAATCTTTAACCAGCTTTGGTACGTCTTTGAGAATGTTTGTAGCTGGTTCCCAGGAATTTTCATCTTCTGGGTAATTTTTCCATTTGATAAGGTATTGAATTTTCCCTCTGTTCTTTCTACTATTCAAAATTGTTTCGACTTCGTATTGTTCGATACCATCTTTGATGATCGGAGAAGGTGGTGTTTTTACGACCCGTTCTGGAATTTCGTTTGGAGTATAAGGTAATAGCTTGGCAACATGAAAGACTGGGTGGATCTTCATTGACTTAGGTAATGTCAATTTGTATGCATTGTTTGACAATACTTGTTCAATGGAATAAGGTCCAAGTCGTTTATAATCCAGTTTCTTTGTTGGTCTTCCAGTTTGGATGTTTGTCACGTCTAACCAAACTTTATCTCCAATTACATATTTGGGTGTTGCTCCTCTGTGAGCGTCATAGTACTTCTTCATGTCATCAGCCACTTTCCTTAGTGCTGATTCTGCATCGTCCCTTGTTCTCTTCATTCCTTCCACAAAATTTTCTACCAATTTGATAGTGGACGTCTTGCCCAATTCAAAACCCATGCGAGGATTTTGTCCGGAGTTAATCATGAATGGAGAGTATTTAGTTGAAGCATTGACTCTGTCATTATAGCAAAACTCTGCCATTGGTAGCCAGTTCATCCAGTCCGATTGTCGATGATCAACAAATATTCTAAGATATTGTTCAATTTCTTGGTTAATTTGTTCTGTTTGACCATCGGTTTGAGGGTGATAGGCTGTAGATAGGGCAGTCTTTATGCCTAATAGTCAATTTAACTCTCGCATCATTTTGGAAGCAAATTGTGGTCCCCGATCTGATATGATCTTTTCAGGAAGTCCATGATGTTTCCAAATATTGTCTCTGAACATTCTCACTACTCCTTCTGCAGTTATGTCCAATGTTGTTGGCATGATGTGTATCATTTTAGAGAAACGATCAACAACCACGAGTATTGAGTCATATCCTTGGCTTTCTGGCAATTGTGTGATGAGGTCTGTGGATATGATTTGCCATGGATTTGACGGTATTTCATTTGGCGTCAGTTTGCCTTGTGGTTTCTTCGTTATTGTTTTCGTTCTCTGACAGATATCGCAGCTTTTGACATATTTTCCAACATATGCGGCCATTCCTTTCCACCAGAATGTTCTTGACACTAACTCCAGTGTCCTCCATTGTCCGGGATGTCCTGCAATTAGGGTGTCATGACAGTATTTTACGACTTCTGCTCTGCAACTATCAGGGACTAGGATTTTGTCTTTGAATGTGAGTAATCCTTTTTTATTCTGTCCCCATCCTGCTATTGTTGCTGTTTTGCATTCATCTGCTGATAATTCTGCCCACATTTTGACATCTCTGTCTTTCTCTTGTTCATCTGCGATTTTCTGAAGAAGTGGAATATTGTTTGCCAAGACTGCTTGTATATGGTCTGATTTGGTGAAAAATTCGGGTTTTAGCAGTATGACATTTTCATTGTCATGTTCCACCCCCTCTTTATGATCCACTCGTCTTGAGAGGAGATCTGGTTTGGCTGAACTCTTTCCCGGTCTATGGGAAAGGTGGATATTGAACCTAGAAAGAAAAAGAGACCATCAAGCCTGGCAACGGTTCAATTTCTGGGCACTCATAAAGTACTCTAGGTTTTTGTGATCCGTAAGGATCTGGACAAGACTATCTGTTCCTTCTAGATAGTGCCTCCACTGTTCCAATGCGTGTATAACAGCCAACATCTCTTTGTCATAGATGTCATAATTCCTTTCAGCCAGTGATAACCCTTTGCTGATATACGCTACTGGATGCCATTTCTCATCATCTCTCATCTGCGATAGCACTGCTCCTGTAGCATAACCTGAACTGTCTGCTTCTACGAGATAAGGACGATTGGGTTCAGGAAAAACCAAAACAGGTTTGGAACATAATGCTGTTTTAAGGTTTTCGAATGATTCCTGTTGTTCTGAATCCCAATGCCATTTTATGTCTTTTTGTAGAAGTGAGTTGAGGGGTTTTGCTAAATCCGAGAATCCCCTGATAAAATGTCAATAAAAGTTGGTGAAACCAAGGAAGGAGCAGACTTCTGTGACAGAGGTTGGTATAGGCCATTCTGCAATACCTTGAACTTTGATGGGATCCATCATAATCTTGTCAAAGGAGATTTTAAGTCCAAGGTAATCGATTTCTGTTTTTTCAAAGTCGCATTTCTCCAGTTTGAGATATAGTTTGTTATCATGTAATATCTTCAATACTTCTTCCACTATGATCCTATGTTCTTCAATCGTCGCCGTGAAGATAAGGATGTCATCCATATAGACTACCACCTTCCCTTTTGCTATCAACTCTCTAAAGAGATGATTCATCATCGTTTGGAATGTGGCAGGACTATTTGTAAGTCCAAAAAACATAACAAGAGGTTTGTATAGTCCTTGGCTTGGGATGAAGGCAGCCTTCCATTCGTCTCCTTCTTTGATACGAACATTGTTGTAACCCCATCTGATATCGAGTTTTGTGAAGTATTTTGCCCCTTTGAGTTTATCGATCAATTCTGAAATGAGTGGTAGAGGATAAGAGTTTTTGATCGTAATTTCATTGAGACGTCGATAATCTTGAATTGGACATAATTCTCCTGATTTCTTTTTGATGAAAAAGAATGGAGAAGCCATTGGTGATTTTGATGGCCTAATTCATCCTGATTTCAAGTTTTCCTCAATAAACTTCTCTAACTCCTTTTGTTCAGTAAACAAAAGATTGTAGATCTTCCCCATGTGCATTTTTGCATTTGGTTTTAATTCGATTGCATGATCCCAGGTCTGTTTGGGAGGTAATTCATTGAATGATTCTTTTGCAAAGACCGATTTAAAACCATGGTATGCTTTGGGTACTATATCTTCAAAAGATTTCTTAATCTTTTGTTTTTCTGCTTCTATCGCGAGATCCTGAGATATGTTTGATATGGATGCTTCTAATTCAGGATCTCCAACCATGATGCATAGTACTTTGTCTTCTTTTCCTATTGCATCTTCTTCATCATTGTCGACTTTTTTCAATGGAGGAACTTCCTTTTTCTTCTTCTGTTTATGTTCCTTTCTTTCCGCGACTACTCTGACATGACATCTTGTGAATTTTACTTTTCCTGTTTCCCAATCTATTTCTGGATTGTGGATTTTTAGCCATGTTTCTCCAAGGATTAGGTTGACTTTTCCTAATCCAGTGACACAGAATGTAGTTCTTTCCATGTGATTTTGGATTTTGACTATTAAATCCACTGTTTCTTTGATGGAACCTCATTCATTTCTTGTTCCATCAACATTGTAGACTGGAATGGCGATTGGGAGTTTCTTTGTGATTAGACGATTATTTTTGACAAATTCTTCATCTACATAACAGGTTGTTGCTCCTGAATCTACCAAGGCTTGGATAGTAATCACTTGTCCATTGTCTGGTTTTTTGACTTCTAATTCTATCATGGGTAGTTCCATACATGTTCCCATGATAATGTGCTTTTCTTTTTCTAGAGAGGGCATACTCTCTGATGTCTTCTCTTCAGTCTTTTCTTCTGATGCAATGTGATTAAATATTTCGACTGGATCACATACATTGGCATGGTCAACAGCGCCATCATCTGGAGTAAGTACTGAAAAACGATTGGACAATGTAGTGACATCTACTACTCGTCCCTTCCAAAACCTGCTTCTTTAGCGATCTTCTTTATCGCTTTGTCATTCAACATCTGTGCAAATTCCTCTGTGGTCATTCCCCTAATCTGCTTGTGAATGGTGCACAATTTCTCCTTCTTCCTTTGAGGACAATCACGTGATATATGCCCTTTCTCTCTGCAATTGAAGCAAATAATTTCATGGTGTCTTTGTGCTCGATCTACATCCATTGGTACCGTTTCATTGCTGGCTTTATGGGTTGCAGAAGGATTAGCGACATTTGTTTGAGTATTAGCATTGCGGTTGTATCTGGGTCCCCAGCTTGAGGATCCCCTGTCTGCAACCAATTGCTTGAATTCTCTCATATGCCGATCCGTGCTCTGCGCCATTTGTTGCCATGATAGGTACATTGAAGGAGGAGGATTGATGTTATAGATTCTCTGCAGAAGATCTACATTTAGTCCTCTTTTAAAGCAGTCAATAAGTGCTTCATCATCATATTTTGTTTTTGCTGCTATTAAGAGGAATTCTGTGGTGAATTCTTCTGCTGATTTTCCTCCTTGTCATAGTTTATGCAACTGTTGTTGCGCCGTTTGTGCTTCATCTGGGTCGCCGAATTGTGCCCACAATTTCATGTCGAAGTCCATCCAATTTGTGAAAGGTTCTGGATATAATGGATTGTTTGGGTGGACTTCATGTAATCGTTGCTTGGCAACTACTAGGTTTCTCCAGGCTTCAGTGCTTCCTCCTATCATATATGACAGGGCATAAGTGATTCTATCACTGTCAGTCCATGTTTTATTTGCTGCGAATACAAGAAATAATTCTTGTATGAAGGAATCAAGTTTGTCGCGCTTCCCCGAGTATGGAGTAGGTGACGAAACTTTTACCTGGTGTTGGGCAAATACGTGGCCCATGTGGGCGGCAGTGAGGCCAGAGGTGTTTGTCGAAAGTGGCATTTGGGTTTGGGGGGCGGATAGCATCAATGTTATTTTGGCCAAGGATTTGGTAATCTCGACCAATGCGTTCCCCATTTCCAATTGATGAATTTGTTGTTGTTGCTGTGCCAATTTCGACTGTTCTATTTCATGCCTCATTATCTCCAAGGTATCCTCCAGATCCACTATCCGAGTCGCCATTGGCATTATTCAGTTGTTGTCCATCCTCTCTTCTGATGAATCTGGTATTACTGCTATTGGTTCTCATGCTTGCCAGTTCGATGGACCGCTCATCTGATGACTTCTCCCCTAAAGATGAATTGTTGGGGGAGCAAATTGTAATATGGGCTGGTTCTTTCCCAGTAGTGAGGAAAGTAGTGCCACGGGAATTCTTCAGGATGAGTAGTGTAGTACAGGTTATGGAGTTTATAGAACCAGATAGCTTGTTGTCGGCGATATTCGAATGCGTTGCCATAGAAGCGGATGAGGGCTTGAGAGGTAAGTGGTTGTGTGGGTGGAGATAGAGGAGAGGTAAGTCTGGCGTATGATTTGCCTGACCTAGTCCTCTTTTCCAAGCAGAGTATTCTCGGAATGATGAAAGATAAAACTGTGCGAAGTGAAAACTCTTTGTTCCTTTTTCAAGGGAACAAGCCTTTCAAATGCAGAGTGGAAGTGGGATGTAGGTAGTTGTACTAAGTACTAAAACTACTATGAAAGAGATCTTGATATAGTAAAATGTTATAGTATCTCTGGTCCAAACAGTTGTCAGAGAGATCTTCGGTGCCCCACTAATTGGTAGACACCCTTGCACTGCTCGCTGAGGCAATGTACGGCCTGGCGCTGCAGTTGAACTACGAAGAATTTCAAGAACTATAACAATACAACACTCTCTTGAGTGAGGAGGGAGGGGAGTGATGATGCAGGAAAGAGATAGGTGTGTGAGGTTGCGGGAGATGAGAGCTGAATACAATTGTGAGGCCGACGTTTGCCAGCAAGGTCACACAATGTATAAGAAAGGGAGGAAGGCTAACAAGAGGGATGAAGTCACGCTTACGCAAATGGATATCCCAGATGTATTCAGCTGAAGAGTAACTACGATACAGCTGAAGTATATATACTAAAGGGAGCCTGCGCACAGACCATGTATGTACTATAGGGCAGGTGTATCATAAAGGAATGCACAGCATTCCTGTGAATGATCAATAAGCAACTTGCACAGCATCTGTAATGATGCGCAGCATCTGTGGGAAGCTCTGTATGCGACTGTGAGAATATGTGTCATATATGTATAGTAAGCAGGCCGATGACAAGATGGAAATGAGTCATATACAATCGTGATAAGATCTACATTATCTGATAAGATATCTTATGTAGATCTTGAGCAATAAGGACAAAAGAAATCATAGAATTGAAAGAAAAATAAATGCGTCCTAACACTCAGGTCCTCCCCCTGCTGACCTTTTTCTTTGTTTTCTAGACTATCTTTATGCCCATTGTTGACCAGTGCTTTTGCATTTTCATTGGTAAGTTCTTTTTCTTTATTTTTTTGTTGACTTATTGTTGTGCTGCTGATTTGATGTGTCATGCTGATTCATTTTAGTCATTTCACAGCCATTGCTCTAGTTTCAATGCCCAATACCTCCACCACCTCCACCCTTCCTCACATGGCCTCTGCCATCCAACTTGCCACCCAGATCCCCAATCCCAGTAAGTCATCAACCCAATCCTCTGGGTCTCCTTGTCTTCATCTTTGCCTTGTTGACAACAGGCCATGTGCAAAGGAGAACTTAAAGAGTTCTTGTTGTTATACAGCAATGCTATGTCCTACTTCTAGTAAGTATATGTGTATGTACTGAGGTATTTGTGTGTGTACAGTACCAGAATGAAAAGGAAAGGAGACTGTTAGTCAGCATACAATTGTCAACACACCTTCTAATGGCAGTCTTCAAGACAAACTGTCAGCTCCCTGGTGTTTTCCTGCAGGTATGTGGACTAGCTTGAAGTCAAGGAGTAGGATGGTGGCAATCCATCTGTTCATTACTGCATTGGGCTGGATGTCTGGGTTGTTTAGCATTCCCTGTACATATTTTGCATCCATTTCCACTGTTAAGTTGGATGCACTGATGATATATATATGCAGGGCCCAGAGTGCATGAAACAAACCATAAAGCTCAACCCTTGGCTGTGAGTAGCAGCTTTCTCATTCATTCCATGCAATTGACCCAAAATGTGATGGGTATCAAATGTCATCAGTGCTGACTTGTGATAGGATCCATCCTATGGTGATCATGGAGGAGTTGATGGCCAAGAAGATTTCTTGGCTAGAGGAGTAATCTATGGGGCACAAGGCTGGTGAGTTGCAGATATGCTCCTTAATTTTTTACCATTGCTTGCTCATGCTCTGCTGTCCACATGAATTTGACATCTTTCCATAGCAGGTTGTGAGCAGCAGTGTGAGCCCAGAGTATTGTGGGATCCATATGCTCATGGTTCCACAGGTGCCTAGGAAGGCATGCACCTCTGTCAGGTTTTGGCATGCATCCTAGTCACAGATCTTGGTGATTTTGGAGTTGTTGGGGAGGCATCCTTTGTACATGCACTTTTGTCCTAAAATGATAGCTTCTGGATTACAAATGAAAATCTTTTTGGCAGATATTGTTGCCCCTGCATGCCTGAGGTGGTGCATGATTCTATGAACATCTGTTAGGTGTTCATACATGAAATGGTGGATCCCAGGGTTTTCTGGGATCATTTCAAAACTCCTGTTTGGGAGCTCATAGTGTGTGGCAGGACCACACATGCTGCAGTCATCAATAAAAGGTTTTGTGACATGTGGTATCTTGGGTGTTAGCTTATAGCTTATTACGCTTCATCTCTCATATGTGTCACCACACTACCTATTCCCTCAGCTACGCTCCACATACATGACCGCATTACACTCCTCGGACTTCTTACAAGACCAAGCAACTCCCACTCCACGTACATATCCAGGACAACGTGCATCCCTCCCACTTAGGTAGTCATTGTTCTCTACTTTACCATCTCCACTCCAACCCTACCTATCTAACACTACATAAGACAGACTCTACTATACACACTCCTCAGACATCCTTTATGTTGTCTGAGTGAGTACCCTCATACCTACATCTTATATTCTATCTCACTCCACCTGCAGCATCTCTCTCTACCACGTCATGGTGCCTACTGCACTCATGACTACTATCTCTGCTGCAGTGTCCGCCACTTCAATATTGCTCAATGTCATCACCATCGCCTTAGTTCTCTTAGCCTGCCCAAGCCTGCACTCACATTGGGTTCAAGAATAAATGAGACATCACCATGAAAAATGGGCATGGAGTTTGTCCATCCCATGGGTAAGCTTGTGTTTTGTAATGCACTGAGAGGTGACTGAAATGTTGTCAGGTTGCAGGATTCTACTGCTAGCATACAATGATTGAAGCCAACAAAAAGGTCCATGACAGATGTCAGGCCACTATTATTCCTCTTATTTTTCTCTTCATTTTTCCTATTTTTCTTATGTCTCAATCACTGTAGATCTTACAATTGCTCCTGATCTATCAAAGAGATTTCTATGGTCATGCATTCATTTTGTTCATCTTTATTGGCTAATGGTGTATATGACATCCAATCCCTGATCAGCCTGCTTACAATATAGTTATGACTGTTTTTCTCATTGTTACTGTGGAATCTTTCTAATTGTTCTCACAGTTGCTGCACTTATTATACAGCACTGACATGTCCCTTCCATTGTTAGATATGACATCATTCCTTTTTGTTCTCATACTCAGCCCTATAGTGTATAGCATGGTCTGTGCACTGTTTCCAATACTATATATACAGTAGTTCACTTAGCATTTTATTCCCAGTTCTGATCATCTAGGATATCCACTAGGTGCAGTAGCTTTCTAGTCTTCTCTTGTCTTACTTTTACTGATTATATATCTAGGATATCTGCTAGTTGAAGTGTGATCTTTCCTTCTGTTTGTTTTAGCCTTCTCTTCAGTTGTTCAGCTTTGGCAATGGCATTAGCCTCACACATGTGGTACTGGGCCTGTTCTCAGACTAGCATGTGTAGCTGCTTTTTGGTGTAATGCTTCTTGGTTGATTCATCTTGGTATAGCTTGGACAGGGCTTTCTTGTAGCCATTGAAACATGGGCAAAGTGGCAAACAGCAGTTGAAACATCACAATGTAGAGATAGGCTTGTAAGCCCAGGTGAAGATAAATGAGCCAAGAGGACAACAGTCCAGAGGCCTAGAAAGCTAGAGAGATAGCCAGAGAGATAGCCAGAGGGATAGCTAGAGAGATAGTGATAGCTAGAGAAATGGTTGTAAGATAAGAGAAGATATGTGCCAGATGGTAGAGGGCACACAGAAGAAAGAGAGAGCTTCATAGAGCAGGTATGTCAGAAGAGGGTTGAGAGAGGAGAAGAGATACTCACCTCAGCAACATGCAGAAGTGCTGAGGTGAGAAGATGATGAGGTAAAGAAGATATAGTAAGAGCAAGATAGAGTTGAAGAGGAGCTCAAACCATAAAAAGAAAAGAAATACCAATAAGATGAGATAGAGATAAGTATACTTAATAAGTAAACAGTGTGATCAGCATCATAAGGTAATGAAAAACCCAACAACCTAGTCCCCTGTTCTGGCACTAAAGCAAATACATGATTGATGCAACTGTGGGTGATTATCACATGTGGTGTGTTAATGTCACTATATTCACCTGATGTTGCTGATGATCATTTTCTGATGTTATGCATGCATGATGCTCATCAGTGTGAAAGATATGAACAACCAGTGAACTGGTGCTCATGAGTTCAGACAAGTGAGGAGTAATGCAACTAGAGTCAGTAATGTTTAGGAGTGACATGGCAAGCTATGAGTACAGGTGAGAGTGGTGCACAGACCATGTAACTGACTGTGGCTGAGTGTGTGTACAGAGTATAGTAGAAAGTTCAACACATTCAGTTCAAAGCAGACCCCACACAGAAACACACTGTTCAAGAAATTACTAACAACTGGCTTTTGACCATTAATGTGCAACTACATGTTGACTGCCTCTTCATGACTTGTATATGATATATGACTAAGGTCATCCATGGTTGCTTTGTCCTGTGCACATGACAGGGTACTCTCCAGGCAGGCATTTCATGCATGTATTATTGCTGTATCACCTATTTTGTGCATACTTTAATGCAAATAATTTTTCATACCATACCAGACCATTCTATTGACAGTACTATGCAATGACAGCTGCAAAAATACGACTTCCTCTACTTGTACAACAACTTGACAAACTCTGCAATGCTGCTACAACTTACACCATGGGTGACAGGTTAAATACCATACCAACTCAACAGCATCACGACGGTAGCATGTTTTTCTGCATGGGCGGCGCTACCTGCCTTATATGTTTTTCCGCTGTGCAATGGAATTCACGCTTCCGCTATGTGATGAAGTCGAGTCTCGTACGAGTCATATATGAGCCTTCCGGGGGATGTGCCGTCGGACTTGCAATCCGGCAGGTGTGACTATGCATGACTGATGACGCCACTTTTCGAGTTCTCTCACTCAGTCACTGGTCGATGGCCTCAAATCTCAACTATTAAATCGGAAACAAGTACAGGGACAATGATGAGAGATTTGCCATTGTAGTTATATAGTTCTTATGAGAGCGTGTTGAGATTTGAGGTGGCTATGCTGAAATGCTGTTCAACTCTGGGTCTCTGATAGTATGCCTGCAATAGTGGCTCTTCGTCACTTTTGTTATTGTTCTCGACGGCTGTAGCAATCACCTCAAGCCATGGACTCCAAGTTCTCTGCGGAAGATGAAGACTCACAACTCATCGTTAATTTGCGCAAGATGTCTACTAAGCTCGTCAAGTCTTCGCAGTACACCGCGCCTGCGATCCCAGACATGACCATCGAGAGCTGGAAGATGAACGAGTTCAAGTACTACAACGTACCGTCGCCGTTCCCCACTCTCGCGCGCGGCCTCTTCTCGACCAAGCTCAGGGATGGTCCATATCGGATTGTAGCGAGGGGCTACGACAAGTTCTTCAACATCGGAGAGGTCCCATGGACAGCGGTGTGTTCTCTGTTCTCGCAATGCAAACCCGTGCTGAATGGACATGGCAGTGGGAATCTCTCGAGTCGAATACAATGCCTCCATATACCCTCACGCTAAAGTCAAACGGGTGCGTCATCTTCATCGCGGCTCTGTCACCCATAAAGCTGCTCGTGACCTCTAAGCATTCAATCGGGCCACGGGACGACACCGAAAGCCACGCAGAGGTTGGCGAGAAGTGGCTTTTACGTCATCTGGAAAGGGCTGGCAAGACGACACAACAACTCGCTCAGGCTCTGTGGGAGAAGCACTGGACAGCCGTGGCTGAAGCAAGTACCGTTCCCTTCGATAGCAGACAGTATGTTGAATCTGCATTTTCACACAGCTATGCGACGACAGCTTTGAAGAACACGTCCTGCCTTACGCGCCCGAAAAGAGCGGGCTGCACTTGCATGGGCTCAACGAGACGAGGAAGGACTTTGTCACCATGCCACAACGCGTCGTCGATGGGTTCGCCACAGAATGGGGATTCATCGTCACGCCCTCTCTAGAACTCGACACTATTTACAAAGTCAAGTCCTTCACCGAGGAGATCGCAAAGGCAGGCGTGTGGAATGGAGAGCCGCTCGAAGGCTTCGTCGTGCGCACGACCGTCTCCCGCCCACACACCAGCGATAAATACAGTCCCACCGCCCCGCCATATCCGCCGGGCTCGTCGTTCTTCTTCAAGGTCAAGTTCGATGAGCCCTATATGATGTACCGCGACTGGCGTGAGATCACGAAGAAGCTGTTGGCGGAGAAAGGCTGTGTCGAGCTGGCAAAGCTCCCGCAGTCCAAGATGAAAAGGCCAGAGACGCGGGAGTATGCCACGTGGGTGTCGGAGGAGATCAAAAAAGACCGCGCACAATTTGCCGAGTATACCAAGGGTAAGGGCATCATCGCTACAAGGGAACGTTTTCTGCGGGAACATCGGAAGGGTCGGGTTACCTCTGAGACCGAATGGGTCGACGGTCGAAGCGAGGAGAAACAGTATGGCAAAACGATCATCGTCCCGATCGCGATCCCTGGGTGTGGTAAGACCGATGACCACGATGTTTGAGCCCCTCTCATTAACCTCTGTTCAGGCAAAACTACGCTCTCGATCGCATTAGCTCACCTCTTCAGCTTCGCGCACACCCAGAGCGACGACGTGCAAGCCAAAAAGTCGGGTCATCAGTTCATCAGAAACGTTATGGGCCTACTCAAGAAACATGACGTCGTCATCGCTGACAGGTACGTTCGCGTTCCTGACTTTCCTGGTCTCCTTCACGCGTGCCCCCAGGAACAACCACCTGCATCAGCATCGGGCAGCCCTCCGCGACGCAGTCCGTGGAATGGATCCTCCTGTGCGGCTGTTAGCGCTGAACTGGAGTCTGGAGCAACCGCACACGACGGTCCACCGCATCTGCAGCGACCGCGTACTGCAGCGGGGTACGAACCACCAGACGCTGCTCGGCGACGCAGGGGCCAAGACGCACGAGGACGTCATCTCGTCGTTCATCACCAACACCGAGGAGCTCATGCTCTCCGAGGTCGACGCTATCATCGACATGGATCTCACCGCGTCTCTTGAGCACGCCCTCGAGCACGCCCTCGACGGTTGCGTGCGCGTGCTCCGGCTGCAGAGACCCAGCGAAGATCAAATCGCTGCGGCGCTCGCCGCCGCACGCGCATACTCCCCGCCGACGAAGGCCAAGCCAAAGGCGCCCCCCCGGCCGCGCTACTTTAGCCTGCTCGCGGACGTGGACCTCGAGAGCGTTCTCGGCCCCCTGCTCGCCGCCGATGCCGCGCCCGCGCAGGCCAGGGACGTCTGGGCGTCGCTGGTGGAGAATAGG
>QLPN01004463.1:916-13820 GCA_003314395.1 Albatrellus ellisii | reverse complement strand
TGGTGGAGCTGGAAGCGGTTCAACCGAGACAGAATCGCCCGACAAGGATAACCCAATCCACTGCCGCTGCGCTAAGGAAAAACCAATGGTGCCGAGAGCAAGTTTTCCAGTGTTATCATGACTTTATCACCTCGTCAGATTGTGAATAATGGAGCGACAATATGTACTCATCATACCCCGTCGTTGCAGCAAATCGACCATTCACAAGGACGTGCTTGCCATCATCATCGAAGTCTTTTGGGTTGACTATAAGACGCTTCAACAGTGCAAGAGCATCACTGGGGCAAGATACGACACTAAAACTAAACAGATCCAACCGGATTGAATCAGTCTTAAACGCTGACATGAAGCAACTCACTATTTCTTGGATGCCGGTGACCGCTTTTCGTCGACTAGAGAATTTCTATATTCAGGAGGACGCGGCCCTGGTTTAGGTGATGACCGCTGCGGACTAGGTAGTGCAGAGTACAGCGATGATGATGCTGGTGGCTGGGGATGCAGGGTATTATTATTGGACCTATTGAAAAAACTCATTGTTTATCAACTGATGTTACGTTACTGCCGGCGCAAGGAAGAGAGAGAACAGCGCCTAAAGGGATGGTATTGGTGTGAGGAGAGCCGTGAAAGCCCTCTGACTGTGATCTAGAACAATTGAGTCAATGAGTGAAAGGTAGACGACGTACCACCAAGTCACATGACTTGTTAGTACCACTTCTAGACTGATAAACACGGAAAAATGAACGTATATGTTTAAACTATGCGCAGAAAAAAAAAACACTAGGGATACATCGAGGCTGCAATTCCACATAGTTCTAGGATTTCTGACCGATTCAAGAGTTTGGAATTGCAAGTCAGTTGAAACAGATACCATGATCTTGCTTTGTAGCTCAACTGACTTTAATTACAAATGCTTGAAGCAATTGGGAACCCATGAACTGTGTGTGTAATTGCGGCCTCGATGTGTTCCTAGTCTTTTTTTTTCTGTCCGTAGTCCAAACATATATATTCATTTTTCTGTGTTTTCAGCCTACCATTAAAGAGTGGTAATGACGAGTCATGTGATTCAATCTTACTCTCTTACACCTGACAGCGGTGTTCCTTACATAAATGCCGTCGCACAAGTATCAAGCCCTAGACCAGACTTCACTTCTCTCAGGCTCGTCCGAGTCGCGCCGACTTGCGCTGGCCGACATATCCGCCAGCACCCTTACTCTCTCGCTCTCATTCATTTGTACCAGCCTCTCATGTTGCATCCAATAACGGATGATGCGACTGGCGGTCATCTTTTTGAGGACTATCCAGTGGACCGCAAGTCATGTCAGCTCCTTGGTCCTACGGCACTTGTGCGTGGTGTTCGTCTTGGACCAGTGTTGATCAAACCTTCTATAATTATCCCAGATTGTGCAAGGCCTCATGGGTATCATTGTACTTGCTTCGCTCCTCTTTAAACGACATCGAGAGAAGCCAAAGCGACCATGGCGTATTTGGTTCGTGCTGCGGAAGCACTTGTCTGACATTAGTCTTAATATAATATCGTGCTTAACGCTAGGCTTTTTGATGTTTCCAAGCAAGTCATTGGCCAGATGTTCGTGCATGGACTGAACGTGCTGATCTCAGACGTCGCATCCTCTCGGTCTTCTGGAAATGCTTGTGTTCATTATTTCGTGAACATCCTATTGGATACCACGGCCGGTGAGTCTTTCCTTATTATTTAATTCTCAACTTCATGAATCCTTGGCGATAAAGGTGTGGGGGTCATCTACATCATCCTCCACCTCCTTACTTGGCTGCTTGTTGAGAAATGCCAGCTCAATGGCTTCGAGTCTGGCCAGTACGGCTCACCACCTTCGATCTCGTATTGGATACGTCAGGCGGCGGTATACGTGCTCTCCTTGACCTCGATGAAGCTTCTGGTCANNNGCTTTTTCGCTCTTTGGCCTGGAATTCTCAAAGTGGGCGAGTGGTTCCTCAGGTGGTCGGGCAACCACGATAAGTTGCAGATTATTCTGTACGATTGGCCGCCTTCTCTGATTTCTGTTTCTCACCGTGCACCGTGATCTTGCAGCACGATGGGCTTGTTCCCAATTCTTATGAATGTCCTCCAATTTTGGCTAGTCGACTCAATTGTCAAAGCCTCTGCTGCTGTCGTGCTTCCATCAGACTCCTCGCGTGACTCCGCGGATAACGAGCCTCTCTTCAATACCAGTGAAGAATTGGACGATAACGAGGATCCCTTAGACTTGCCCGATATCGAAACGCAGCGACGTTCACGCTCTCGTTCCCATTCCGCAGACGTCAAAGTCAATCGTCGTCCCTCTCACGATATTGAGCAGAAAGGATCGGGCTCGCGATCTGGAACATCGTCTCCACCAGGATCCCACGGGTCCGTGCCAAAGATAGATGTCATAGTCCATTCGTACCCGCCAAGCATCTCATCTCCCCCTGGGTCACCGAAGTCTCTTCGACACACAAGCACGTCACCCATCCTGCACTCACGTCCCGTACGTAAACGACGCTCCCCACCACCGCCATTACTCCCACGATCCCCACTGCAACCCGCCCACAATTCCCCGGAGAGGTCAAGCTCCGCCGCACTCAATCTAGCAAAGGCCACAAGGGGCAATTATGGAAATGTGACCTGGGATGGCTGGGATGATCAGGATGACTGGGCTGGGAAAGTCGGAGAAGAATGGACAGGACGCAAGATGGTGGCCCTCGAGGACCAGGCTGAGGGTGTCCCGAGAAGCTAGAATACTGCTTCAATCTATATAAAAACATTAAAATACAATATTTCATTTGCATGTTCACTGTGACAGATACCCTTTTGATGGGTACTGCTAGTTTCCAACCTTGTGGATAAGTATTTGTAACAAACTATTGTTCATTTGATGCTTCACAGCTTATAGAAGGTTCAGAGTCTACCTCCATTGTTATGAAGCTTTTGAGTCACAATATGAAGTGTGTAACACAGCATTGTTCATTACAGATAAAGGTTAATTGATTATTTGTTGATTCCATCTCTGATGATCTGTCATTCATACAATTTCATTGGATAACCACATCTTATGTTGTGGAAGTGTCTCATGATCACATTGAGTTAGTACATATGGGGATATTTTCCTGGAAGGGAAGTTGCTAGTGGGAAAAACACTCCAGAATTAGCAGCACCATGTGAAGTACTAACTCTAAAGATAGCTGACACAGCCACTCATTAGCAATATATAAAGGCTTGTGTCTCAGAACCTGAGAAGTGTCCATTTCACCCACTCCATCCTCTCTCCCACATCCCCATCCCCATCCCTATCCATCATCCACCATCCACCATCCATCACCAACTTCACTAATTTCTGTCACAAACACCGTCAATTCTCAAGACTGCGTGTGGGGATTGGTCAGCAGCCAGGACCACGTGCAACGTGTCCGCCCTCGGTTGTTTGTTTGTAAACAACGCGACCTCCGACATACTTAGCGTGTTCTCTGCTTGCTGCAATATACACCCCGTTGTGCTTGTCTGTTCCTAGCCCTCATACTGTTATCTATACCCAAATCAGCACTTCTGTCCTTGCAGACACGCATCGGCACTACCATTGTACTGCCCATTTGCAAAGCCAAGATAGTCGAGGAGACATACCCTAATCACTGGCGAGAACAAACACGCCATTCCTCGATCCAGACGCCACCGCCATGGTCAGATATCGCTCTCCGTCGCGTTCTCCCCGTCAGGGTCGTGGCCTACGGCAAGACCGAGTCATAGCAAACAGGTCCTCCAACACTAATGCTCGTGTTATTAGTAATGGCGCAAGCTCCAGTTCATCTTTACATGATACCTATGATCTCCATCCCTCCCCCTTCGGCAGTGGCTGGAATTTGCAGGACGAACACTTCAATGTCGCCGACAACATTATCACCATCATAACCTCAGATGGCGACGGGCATGAACCTACGTTGCATCCAACGCATCGCATAGTTGATGCAGATGGCGGATTCTCTTACTACGAGAAAGTCGACAAGTCCTCGACCATCGGCATTAAGTGGTTACGGGACATTGCCAGAGAGGTAGCAAAGGCACTGTTTAAGAAGGGCCAAAGCAGTAAGTTGTGTCTTGATTATTTCAAATAAACCGCTGATCTTGATTCGTAGACAGCCGTCTCTGGACGTTGTCCGACTTCCCGCATGGCTATACCCTATGGGTACACAAGAAAGGTACGATATCAGATGAGAATAACCCCCGGAAAGACCACTATCTTATTGGTAGATGATCTATCATACTCATTCTTTGCGCGTATTACTGATATGAATTGTAGGTGCCCCCAATAAAACGCCGTTCCGGTCGCCAAACGAGTTCGTCAACCATGCAATGTGGCTCATGAAGGGCATGGAGGGCCACTGCGGGTGCAAATGGTGCGGCGGCGAAAAGAGCCAAATAAACATCACAAGAATCAGGAAGGGTCTCTCCGTCCTGCCCAGAGACGATCGCCATCGCGAGCGAAGGCCCAGAGTGCCCAGGGCCCTGGACCGCCCGATCATGGCGAAAGATTACAGAACCTATGGCAGCACCTGATCATTATCACCTTGCTAGAGCCCAAGAATTGCCATTTTCATCTGCGTCTTCTCCCTCTGCCATGATTCGTATTCTCTATCCTGCTGTTTTGCTGTCTTAGCTTTCCTTTGCTGTTTTAGTTTTCCTTTTCTGGTGTATCAAATACCATCATGTCGGTGACGGCGACGTCGAATAATCGTATACGCTTCGCCTTCATTAAGCCTTTCTGTACTTGTTTGATGATACTTACATCTAGTCGCTGAAAGACTCTTTCTCCCCACTGGTACGCGCAATACTATAGTCATCATGCAGGAAATGTAGCTATGTCTGAAATATAGCTGTGCACTACGTTTTATGTGAAGGAGTGGAACGAAACCTTGTCAAGCAGCGGCAGGCTGCGCCTGAGATCCAGGTGTTAGCTCGGTTGTGCTATCCACACCCTTATTCTCAGTCTCCGTCTGCAAATCAGGAGCAACAGACGCGGCAACCTGGCCGTTCCGAGTCTTGGCACTTGTTACCACATCAAGTACTCCTTGAAGCCCAGTGCGCCACGCGCCGAGACGCCGCTCGAGGAGCTCCCACTGATCCCGCTCGAACGTTCGAGCAGTCGCGCGGATGACGTGAAGAGTCTGTGCGGTCTGAGACAGCTTGCCCGAAAGCAAGCCTGCGCGGATAACTAAGCGGCGGCTGTGAATTTAGAGCCGAGTGGTCCCGTCGACTGGGTAAGGACTGACCATCAATGACCCATTTTTCAACTTCGGATACGTCCACCTGCAGAGTGGATGCGATGTTGCTGTACGCCAGGTCGTTGCCGATATTCTGAAAGCCGAGTGAGGCAAGAGAAAGAAGGCGTATTTTGCGCTCGAGATGAGCTTTATCTAGGCCTGTACGCGGACGCTCGTTACAAAGTGAGTTCGGCCAAGAAATAAAACCACAAACCGTGTTGTTCAACCACTTCGACATGGCTACTTAACCACTCGTTCAAGTCGCTCAACCCCCCGTTGACGAAAACCTGTAAAAGCTGGAAGAGGGCGTGGTCTTTCGCTGCCACAACTGCATCCAGTCTGAACAAGGGATCGAAGTCAAGTACTCGACGACTCGAAAGTGATGCTACGATGGCGTCAATAGCAGCAGTATGTGCCTCTGGGGATGATGAATCGAGTGAGCGGACGAATGCAAGCTTATAAGGGTACGCTGTCTCCCTAGATTTATTGATTAGCAATGGCCCCGGCCTCGAGTGAATATCACGGACAGTTGGCCCGCCTTCTCTAGTGACTCAACTAGCGTGTTTAAGAACTCGCTCTTCTCCGTAGGCGAAACGTCCCACTCTTTCAGCCACTTCTCGACCTCGGTCTGGGAAATTTGCAGGACTTCCAGGTCGTGGTTTGAAGCGGCGAGGACCAGATACACCTTGTATATCTGCAAACGTAGCGGTGATGTTCGAGGAGCAGCATCGAACAGATTTGAGATTCTGTAAAAGGAAAAACAGCACACAGTAGTTAGCTATTGTCGCAAGATAGCTAAGAATAACGTGCATGTGGTATTTGAGGTGAGACTCAGTGGGCGAGGATGAGATAACTTCAAGCAGACGTGAGATGTGTTCTTTTATTTCTGGCGAGTCACTAGGCCACAGCGTAAGTAGGTGGGCATACAACAAGTTGAAGAAGCCCTCGATCTCTGTAACGAAATTGTACTCAACGCTGCATGGCAATTAAGGCGTAAATGCTCACCGCGTTCCGATCTCTCGCCCAAAGATTTCACTTCAGTCAGGACTTTCGACAGGGCTTGCCTCCGCCGACCCTCGTCTTCCACTAGTAGCGTCTGACCTTCTGCCGATCGGAGACTGTCTCGTATAGATTGGACATAAGTTACACGGCCTTGCTCAGATCGGCTCTGTGCAACGTAAGTAGCAAGCTCCAAGATCTAGCAGGAATTCAGTGACTGCTGTCTTGCAGTTCAAGAACAATTAATTGACCTGTTCCTCAAAAGTTCCTTCCGCGAAGATAGAGACCGAGGTTCCCGTAGCCATAATCATAATTTTCACTATTCGAAGCGGGACAGATTACGGTCAAAAGGCTTTGGACAACAACGCCAAATAACGCGCTCCATTAAAAATATTTCCACGTCGATCTCAGTGAACGACATAGACATTACCTCCAGTAATACAATGGCTATTTTGAATAATTTGTTTGTCGTTTGCTCGTAATGCACAAAGCTAATAACTCATCATGACATTAGGTCAGGTCCAACCAGGTGGCAGGAATTTATTCATGAAATGTTCTATTGCATAATGCATTAGCCTGATCTGACATACAGTATCACATTGTCTTGTAGATTACACCGAGCACCGGAACAATTTGGGTTTTCACAACAAAGATGAATCTATTGGTCCCAGAAATCCTATGTCTAAGGGGGTCTATATCACCATTCTCCGTCAAACCCGACGAATCCTGATGACGATCAAATCAATCGAGAATTAATCTCGAAAAGAAGTCGAGACACATACCGGTGAGGAGGAAAACATGGATATAGCGCTTCTTTTCAAGCATGGCGCACCAATTCCAGGCGCTAGTCAAGCGCCCATCAATACAACTGCCGGCGTCATAGAAGTTGTCCGCGCCACTGCCGTCGAATGCGTGTCTGAAGAAATCGCCAAGGATCTCAAGATAGAGTCCATCAAGGGAACCATATTCTAAGTCAATATAATCGCGTAAAGATGGCGTGCTGTAGATCTTGGGAAGTTTTTCGAGAGTATTACAAATTGGCAACAGGATGCGGTATACTTGAGAATATTTATCTGTGTACGACACGTTGCGATCGGTAATATGCGGTAAGACGAAATATAGAGTAAGAATGCCATACCTATGAACATGAGCGCATTCGGTACATTATGGTCACCCATATGTACAACGGACGAGCCGACCCATGACCCTACGCTCTTCTGCGCGCGATAAAGAATAGCATGCATCATACGCGATGTTTTTGGGGCGGCTTGCACGCGATTTAAGCCCTGGCCAGTATTCCGCAAATGATAGGAAATGCTGTCCGACAGTAAGTCCTTTTCTGCCAGAGACCATAGGTGGAACATATCTGACAAGGATTAGCATGTCAGCTGTAGTGCTTCACCACTGTCGATAGCAACACCAACCGTGTAGAATTTCTCGCCATAAAGTCAGACTCTGCAGCACATACGCGTACTGCTTGGAATGATCGTGACTGAGCCGGGCGCCGCCTTTCCCGCTCTTGATGGCCAGGCTATCTCGACCCTTTTGGTCTCGAAGCTCCGTTGCATCAAAATAGTGTTTGAGGTATTCAATCATACGCTCGCATGGATCTCTATTGACTCGGAGGAACGCATGATTGTCCCCAATGCTATACAAAACCTGTCGCACATCCTCTTGGGAGAGCTGTGCGGACGCGTATCGTGAGGAGAGTGACTCGATCGCTCGCTCTTTAGCTTTGATGTCCTTCTGTATCTCACGGCGGCTGCGGTTTTCGGCGGATATTTCCTGTGTCGCAGTAGCCACCAATGGATCACGAAGAAGATCCAGAGCGGAATGATCTTCCAGAAGGGTATGGACGGTCTTGATAGGCATCACACACGAAAAGCCAAGTATATCTTCCACTTCAGATGATTGACTGTCCTAAAAGACCTTCAATCCAAGCTTCTATTTTCCGTCCCAGAGAAAGCTCTGGTGCGCGCACCTGCAACATATAGATCAGCTTTCCGTACGTCGTACGCATTTTGTCGGGGTTCATGATTTTGTGTCGCCGTCCCAGCTCGAAGATACGTTGATAGAAATCAGAGTTTGATTGGAAATCCCGATCTGCAAACCGCTCTTGACCTTGCTTATAGTCTGCGGCGAGAACAAGACCTGCAAGGATTGCACAAATTTCACGAATCTGATCCACTATGCGCTTCGCTTTGCTCGACCCGGATCCATAGATGTCAATCTTGTCCGTGTACTCAGATACCTGTAATGCGGCGTCCAAGAGCCGCAGATATTTTCGTTCTGATGTGGTCAACCGCAGGGGGATGTACTTGGCCCGCTCCACAAACCACTCGCCTGGATCGTTACCTACCGCTAGCTGCGAGCTCAAGACCAGGTCAGACGTGAGAACAGGTGCAGAGACCACGAGTTCGAGCTCATCGTCCAGACCATTGTGATTGTCCTCAATGTCCATCTTGAATTTTCGGTCTCAGCGAGTTGCAGTGCCGTAAGAAGTAGACGAACACACCTGATCATCAGTTGTCGATAGCTTCTCGACACCATTCTCCGATGGCCTCGCCATCTTTTTTACCTGCCCCCCAAGTTCTGTGGTCGCATGCCGCTTACGTGTCCCTTTTCGATGTTGCGCCGCAAAGCAAACCCCACAAAAGTCATCTGAGCATGGTTCACAGCGAACTTGTGCGGGTTGGTCTGTGCGTCAAGTCGCATTTGCTGTACATGAGGACGTGCTACACGAAAGTAATGCATGTCAGGGTACGGACCTTCGCACTCCACGCAGAAGCCCGCCACAGCTTCCCTCTCCGTCTGCTCTCCATCCCAGCCTTCTGCAGGTGCACTTGGGTCGACAACAGACTGATCTATATCCTCATCTCGGCCATCCAGGATGTCTGCTAGTGACAGTGATCTATTAGCAGTGGCGTGGACGCTTTCAGACGGGGGTGTGGTCATTCTACGAGCGAAGTTTAGAATTGAAGCCAGAGGGTGTTAGCTCTGTGTTGTAATAGGGTGCGCCAATGTGGTGGAAAAGAAAGACAGGCTGAATTCAATCTCAAAAAGATTTTTCCGTCACGGTGAACAATGGACACAAAACTTGTTACGCTAAATGGCCACGTAAGCGTGTACGGCCTGTAAGATAATTGATCGTGGAGAAAGAACACAATTGTCTATTTATTATGACATCAGTTATCACCAAAAAATGTGTACACGTGCTCCCTACGGTTTTTGCACTCGCACACTGTACTCGTACTGTTAGCACAGGGTTTTTGCTCTTCGCCCCAGCACCCACACTTTTCTTTACATAAGCCCAGTCTGTGTGCCGCTCTGCCTGTACTTAAAGGCTTCTGTAGGGACATTGATCCTCAGTCGAGTACCTTCTCTCTCCCAGCAATGGATGCACTTATCATTCTTTATTACTCTTACTTTGCAACCATGCTGGTTCTTCTCCTTCTACTTGGGCTGCTGCCCAGTCTGTACCTGTGCGCTCACACCAACTCCCTCTACTCTCCTTGAATGGAGTGCCCCGGCCTCAGGTGACCACCATGCTGAACCTTGCACGTCAACATGTACTACATGTTTATTATCTATTTCCTGCTGTAAACGTAGTTTTGTACGTACATTGTGATACTCTATCCATGGTCTGGTCATGGTCAGGTGTGGTATGATCTTGGTCTGGTCATAGTCAGCATGGTCCATGGTGCACTCATCACTTGTGTGCCACCCAGCTTACCTTCCGCCACTGTGGCTTGACGTGACTTCAGCTGCATCCACACCCTCAGTCACCCCCAGCCACACCTTCCTCTCGTGCCCTTAATCATGTCCTCTACCTTACGGTTTCCCTCAGCCATGCCCTGTCCCTTGTCCTCTCCCTTGGCCCCCTGCTGATGAGCATCACGTGCACATAACACCAGAAAACGACCATCAGTGACATCAGGCAAACACAGCGACATTAATGTGCCGCATGTGAAAATCATCCACAGTTGCTATAATCGTGTATTCATGCAGGCGTCGGAAAACAATACTGGGTCGGCTGACGAGGGATAGGACGAATAGGCTGAGGCATGGTCTAGACCCACCAAAGTAACCATGGAGGTATGAGTCGCAAAGTCAGCATTTGGTGCAATTGGCGCTATTCCTCTTTTGCTCATCTGCAATAGTATGATACTCTATTCACTCACATACAGACTCCACTTCATTTCAAATATCCCTATGATCGACCCTACACTGTAAATTTTCTGTTGTGTTTTGTTGTGCTCCAGTCTTGGAGCTAGGCTTGTATTTAGATAGCGCATCATCTGTTGAAAAAGACCAGATTCCCCCCACCCTCGATTTGACTTCTTCTCCCGTCCGAGTCGATAATCAAAAGGCAAATATCAACCTTCCCTCCGCATGTCTTATTATCAAGAAAAGTGCACGCTTCCCCGTAAGCCGCATCTATCATTGCGTTGCATAGCGTTCTCCATTGCGTTCTCCATTGCGTTCTCCATTGTGTTCTCCATCGCATTGCGCTGCATTGCATTCCCCACTGCATCGCATTTTGTTTCCATTACATTGGATTCTCTATCGTGCTCTCTATTGCGTTATTTTGTATCCGCCCTATCGTGCCATATCATTGGTTTATTACCCAAGTCACGTTCATCTAGTAGCTCTAGTTGAATCACACTATCGCCCCTATCGCCCTTAACTACTAATACTCTCTACTTTGGTGTCTAGGGAACTTTACGGCTCACACCCTCCAGCAATTGCTGTGGTTGTGGTTACTTTCCCCTCTCAGCCCGACACAGTACATATCACCGCTAGGTACAGTACTCTTCTTTCCTCATATTTACTATATGCTAATATATCTGGGATATCCACTAGTCTAAGCACAATTGTCCTTTTTGTGTTTTTAGTCTTTCTACAGTTGTTTGGCTTCGACATAGTGTCAGCCTCACAGTAAGTGGTTGACATTGCCAATGTGATTCCTAATGCTTTCCAGATTTCTTGTGTGACTTTCAAGGTGAATTGGGGTCCTTGATCAGAGATGATCTTATTTGGAAGGCCAAAACATTTCCATGCATGATCTAGGAATAATTGCACAGTTTCCAAGGTGGTGATGGTCTTCTTGCATGGTGTAATGATAATGGCTTCTGAGAATTTGTCAATGATCATGTTGATGGAATTGTATCTGTTGACTTCTGGAAGATCTGTTACAAAGTCAGTGGTGATGTGTTGCCAAGGTTCATTTAGGGTTTTGGTGGGAATCAGTAGTGTTTTAGTGGGATGTGTGTTATTCTTGGTTGATTGGCATGTGGTGCATCCTTCTATGTATGCTTTGATGAATGAGGACATTCCTGGCCACCAATAATCATGTTGGATGAATTCATAAGTTTTCCATTGTCCTGGGTGTCCTGCTGGTGCTGAGTCATGGTGAATATGTACAACTTCTTTTCTGAGCTCATTATTGTTTGGGATGCAGATTTTTCCATGGAAAAGAAGTAGTTCATCTTCATAGTTTCATTCTTGGATGCCTTGGGCTAATTTCCATGGTCCAAGGTTCTTGATTTTCTGGAATGTTTCTTGGGAAAGTGTGTCTGATTTGAGTTGTTCTATGACTTGTTGTCTGATGTTCTTTGATCGAGTGGGAGTCAGTTGTCTTCCTGTGGTGTTGATATGAAATACTTTTGGATTTAATATCGTAATGTTGGAATTATCTGAAATTACCCCCTCCTCATGGTCTGGCCTCCTGGTCAGATGATTGGCTTTATTGATGGTCCCAGGGCAGCAGGAAATTGAAAAGTTGAAGCAGGAAAGGAATAAGCTCCACCTGGCTTGACATCGGTTAAGCTGTTTGGCCATGGAGAAGTACTCAAGTGTAACCCTTTGGCTTACTCATCACACATACCTGACACCTGTCTGATCCATTCCCCCACATACATCAGAACTACCGATGTCAGACCCTCACTTTTTATCACATGTTTTCAAGACTCATCATGACACCATACTCCCCACTGCCCACCTCATGCATTCCAGCCCTCATTGAACAGTATATAAGACCAACCCCCTATGACCCTAGACACTAGTCTTTTCAGTTCCATTCTTTTCCCTCCTGTTTCTGCTGCTCTCTGTGTCTCCCTACTGCTGCCCTTGTTGCCACTATACAGACCATTATCCTGTTTAGTTGCCTTTGTCTGATCTTGCCACCTTCCTCCTTTGAGTGTTCTGCATGCAAGCATGCTTCCATCAAGGTTCTTATGATCAGACCAGATGTCGACAGGGTGAGGGCTTCCTTTGAGGTAATGATGCCAGGTTTTGAGGGTGTGAATGATGGCAAGCAATTCTTTGTCATAAATGATGTAATTTCATTCTGGTGGAGTCATTTGTTTTGATAGGTAAGCAACAGGGTGCCAGTGTGAGTCTGGGCCTTGTTGGGACAATATTGCACCATAATCAAAGTCCAAGGCATTGGTTTCAAGTTTGAATGGGGCATCGAAGTCAGGTATGAGAAGGATAGGGGCAGTGGTAAATGTGCATTTCAATTGTTCAAATGCAGACAGCCAGGTGGCAGTCCATTCCCATGGTTGATCTTTACATGTGAGTTCCATAAGGGGTTTGGTCATTTTAGTGAAATCTTTGATGAAATGTCAATAGAAGTTTC
>QLPN01004461.1:0-10531 GCA_003314395.1 Albatrellus ellisii | reverse complement strand
TTCTCCATGGAAGCTGGACCATCTGGCGCGTCGAGACGTTGAACAAGCCGATATTACTGCATTGATGTCGACACTGCTTGGAATTCATTGGCCAGTGAACTCTGTGGGTGTCCTCCCGGATGCTGATCCGAGCAAGGTAGGCTATTTGAACATGATAGAAGGCGAGAAGGGTATTGCAAACGCAGCGGCCGTCAATGCAAAGGTACAGTTCTGAGCGTTTTCCAAGATATCTTTTCGATGTCCGTGTTCACAATAGGTCGTTCTGGAACATTATCGTGTTAAGCATGGTACGAATGTCATGCCTTGTGCTGGACTCGTTCTTGACGGTCGTCATCAGAATTGAAACTCTTGCACACGCTATTCTATCGACCGTTCCCAGGGTTAGATCACTCTTCTGATGAATGCCCTGGGTCATCTGGGCTTGCCCACATCGACGCATTAATTACGGGTGGGAAGTACAATGAAGGTCGACAACAAGCGTTTGATCTTATACAATCAGCATTGAAAGGTTTGCGCTATCTGGAAACGTAGGTCTTGAGGCACCATCATAGCGCTGTCGGCTGACCGGTAACGGCATTCTTTGCAGATACGACCGGACTCTCATCCGCTTTATTGTCGTCGCTGCTTACACTGGCTGGATTGCGTTCAGTGCATCCTATGTCCTGGCTCCCAAGTCCCTTGTGTCGGCTAGACAACAGACTCGAGCCTTGCCTGTTCTTCCAATAGCTGCTCTTCTTGCGGTTTTCACGTTCTTTGCGCTTCAAAATGCCCCATGGACACTTTATGTGTATACCATGTTTCCTGTCTATTTCTGGAATGAGACCATCACTCGCGTCCGGGATGATCTAGTCAACATCAAAATAGAACATTGCTCGAAAATGATAATCTTTCTTAGAGGAGCCATGGTCGTGGCAACCCTGCAGAGCATGGTCGTACGTCCCGTCTGGATTCTCAATTTGTATGGTTTAACCGACCCAGCATTTCAGTTTGGGTACACGCACCGTGCTGTCTGGAGTGTCGGGCTAGTTGTCATAGGCACCTTATGGCCGATTGTTTCATGGCCATCGAACATGTTTCGGCGCCATCGAAAACTCTCTGTTGTGTGGTCCCTTGCTTGTTTTTCTACAGCGATCTTCCCTCTTCTGCGGGTCGATCCAAAGGAGAACATAGAAATCATGTATGCTTATACCGTTAACATATACCTATATATCACTAACGAGACGTACTACATGACAGCGTTCTCGGTGGAATGTGTATGCTCGTAGCATGCGTCCTTGCAGCTCGTGCCCTTGTTTCAACAAATTTGTCGTCCCGAATGTCATACACTATCCAGGCAGGCGGATTTTCTTCGAGTCGGGCGCTGCGCCATGTATTCACGCTTACGTGCTAGCTGTTCCTGCTTGCTGCTAGTATCGTTCTTACCATCAACTCGGTGAACAGCTTGCAGGCGAAGAAAGGGTTGCCGCTCCTGAACCAAGTCGTTGGCTGGATTCTCTTTTGTTCGTACGGTTTGACGCGTTCAGGTCGAGTGATATGGGCTCACGTTCATCTTGGTCTGCAGCGTCTGCGTCCCTATATCCCTTCTTCTACAACCCCCATAGCTCTTCTGCCGAGGCCAGATTGTTGAGCTATTTCCTTGCGTTCAGCCCTTGTTTCGTTATCCTTTCGATCCGAGCCGAAGGCCTCTTCTTTCTCTCCTACTGCGTTACGCTGTATCTTTGGACTCGTATCGAGGATGCAGTACGGCGGAGCTCGGCTGTCGACGAGCAGCATATACACAAGCAGGGCAAAGGGACGCAGGAGACAGCATGGAATCCCAATAATCTGAGTGGAGACGACATAAGAACCGCCCTCTTCTTCCTATTCTTCGTACAAGTTGGGTTCTTTGGGACTGGAAAGTGAGTACACCCGACATGCTGGAGATGCACACTGACGTTCCTCCACGCCAGCGTTGCGTCCATATCGTAAGCCTCTGCCCGCACATCGTCTGCTCCGAACTCACGGCCATGTCCTGTAGGTCCTTCTATCTCGAGCCCGTCTATCGTCTCGTACCCATATTCGACCCGTTCCTCATGGCCGCGCTCCTGGTGAGTCCCGTTCCGTCAAACAGCACACACACACACACACACCCACACTTCCGAATACCTGGTTCAGCTATTCAAGATCATGGCCCCTTACGTCTTGCTATCGGCCTGCTTTGCCACTCTGAACGATCGACTGGGAATGCCACCGTTCGCCTTGTTCTCTATAGCACTCACGTTGACAGACGGTCCGTAGTTTTTCCTTTCACTATATCAACATATCACGTGGACGCTCAAAACCTGGGACATTGGGCACAGGCATGACTATGACGTTTTTCTTCAACGTCACTGACACAGGTGCGTAGGACTGCTTTGTCTTGGCCCTTGGGTCAACACTCAAATGCCGTGGCTGCAGGCTCCTGGCTGGAAATCGGCCAATCCATATCGCACTTCTGCATCGCGTCTCTCCTGCTGGTGTTCTCTGCTGGGATCGCGACGTCGGGGCGATATTTAATGGGGGACAGTCTTGTGTATCTTACGGCCCGGCGGAAGATCGAATGACCGTAAATTTCCAGTCCCTGTCGCAGCACTCATATGATGTAGACGCATAGTGACATCTAATGGTATTTGAATCTGATTCGCACCACTAAGGCCATGCTTCGTCCTCCCGCTCATAGTGTTATACCAAGCACATACACACATCGACACCCCTGTATCAATCATGCTAACGCGAACCGCCATCTACCTTGTCCGACTCTTGAAACCTGACCCTCATCACATGCGACAAGACCCTTGAACACTTCCAATCATCGCACACGTCCGTGCGTCGAGCATACCTAGCACATTCCTTTGCTACCCCAGCATCTTGACAAGGTCCCGAACCGAACGTAGCCGGGGCAATTTGCGAGACTCACGAGGCTCTGGACCTTCCAAAGTGGGTGTCGAGCAACTGACGGGGCGGGAGGCGTCTCTCAGTGGTGCAAGCATCCCACCCCCTCGCGAAGAATCGGGAGGGGACGCTGAGCAGGACGCCGGCCGCTTGAAGATCGACCCGAGTCTGTTGCCAGATGAAGACTTGTGAGGCGGTGAAGAGGCAGACTTGACTGTGGTCGAAAACGAGACTAGAACGGTCCTGGGCTTGGGCGAAGCATGCTGGGTGTGTGGGGACATGGAAGCCTTCACTTTCGTTGGGTCGTTTCTGGCGACGTCAGCACCCGCAGAGTTATATCCGCGCGAGTCATTCTGCAGGCCGGGGACGACGTTCTCCTTCAAAGGGGACCGGACACTACCTGAAGCAGGAGCTGCAGAGACACCGAGCGCCGCGCATGGCATGTCAAGAGCAGTAAAGTGCCTAGGGTGACCACGCGTGAAAAACGAGAATTTCTTGTGTGGTCGGCGGACATTGTTAGGAGTTCGAAACGCTGCACCATCTTGTGAAGCCGGGCCAGAGAAGTCTGTGAGGGTTGAGAACATGAGGTGTTGAGTAGGGTGTCGCGTTGATGCCGCCTTTGGCTTGCTGTGGAAGCCATATGCGGGCTCGGCGATAGGCGAAGTGGAGCTTCCAGAGAGAAACTCTGGGGCAGACTGAAGCAACTATTGGAAAAGTACGAGGTAAATCTGCTAACGGCGAACGCACATCAGGATAGTATATGCATGTGTTACTTGATCTGGATGGTAGATGCGAAGTGGTGGCCGATCGGCTCTCTGGTTTCTCCAATGCGGCATGGGTCTATTGACGGTGAATGCTTGATCCCTGTGATCGTGAATGGACTGACCTTGCTATCAGCGCTGGGAGCCGCCATTGCCTCCGATGCTTCTTCTGGACTACAAATCGCGCGCCATTTCTCCTTCAACTGCACAGAGTTCACAGCTTCTACGTCTATCTCAAGAGAATGGGGTGGCGGAGGGTCCAGGAGGTCTGAGCTTGCGACTATATCGAAGTGGTTGTATTCAGGTATAATGTTCTGGACAGATTGGCTGGATTGCGTCACGATGATCTTCGGAGGATCGTTTGAACGTTTCGTTCTCAATTCGACAGCGAGTCTCTCTAGCTCCTCCACAACAGCAAGCATATCATTAGGAAGGCCTCCAGCGGGTATCACTAGGCTCCATGTCCTTCGCCGTTCATGCCTGATGTCCTCCATGACGATGCTGCTGTCTTCGAACATTGTATACTTCTGACTAACCCAGTCGTACACCATCCCATCAGGTGAAGTCGACACAAGACTAGCAGCTCCTGGACCGTACTTGAACGTAGACAAAGGCAATGATTGAGGCGACTCGCAACTCGTAGGAGGTGAATCGTAAGAGGATCCATCACCGCAAAAGCCATCATCACGTGTGCCTAGCTTCCGCGGAGTCCAGAACAGGGAGCTGAGAGCATCAGTGTGATCACTGTCGCTTAGTCCACTGGATAGCATGTCGAAGGAGTCGTCATCTGGAGAGCGGCGCCACGCTTTAGGCAAGACTGCCATGTCCTGATCAGAGCCATCGGTCTCCATAAGTCCACATGCCCTGATGAGATCGGCGATGTTGGAACGGTCTTTAGGCATCACCATAGAGGACCGATTCTGGAGGGGGTTATCCGACTGAACGTAAGAGAAAGACGAATCAGAGAAGAGGTTTTGAGTGGGAATGTCCGTCCGCACGTTTCCTAATAGACTGTCAAAAGAGGTCGTATCTTCAGAAGAATTATGCGAGCTGATGTTGGCTCCATTGGCGTAGCGCGAGAAGTCCTCTGGCCTGTAACCAGCTAGATTGTCAGAGCAAGGAGAGTCCTGTTGACCGAGAGAAAAGAACTGGTGACTCGACAAGACCGTGACCGAGCGATGCGCCAGTTTCGTGCCCGCTGGGCGTGTCATCGTAAGTAAAGACGGTTTTGACACTGCAGGCATCATAGAATCCATATCCGAAGACTTGGTAGCGCTGTGGGTTTTCGGAAGCAGGAATGAAGGGCAGTTGGGGTCTGAATTGGCGAGTAGAGTGTCTATGGCGTCTCCGGCAGAGTTCATAGGCAGTCGCAGAGGCGGCGAGCTGGAGCGTATGACAGTAGCGAGAGATACCATGGCGGGTGAAGCAGGCACGAAGACCCGCCCAATATCCAGAACAACCGAGCAAGATAGAGAGGCTGCGCTGACGCGATTCAAGAACAGAGGTATATAACTATAGTCTGTGACGGCGGTAGGGAAAGTAGGCTTGGAGGGGGACTAGAAATAGGATGTTGGAAACATGGACCAAGAAGGGAGGAGGGTCGAGTTGGACGACGACCAGTGCAAGATACGAGCTGCAAAGACTCCGGCGATCATGGCTTGTAAGTCGGCCGTCCATTTTGGGATTGGAACTCATGAATAACAATCTCGAGAGACAGAACACCGTCAAGATTACTGAGCCACCGTCCACAGCATAGGGACTGCCAGAGTCACTTTTTTGAGTGAGGTAGGTTCAGTGTGGGGAGAAAATCATCTCACGCGCTCCCAAGTTCGTTTTCTTTACTCAAATGGCAACGTCCAAAAACCATTCTATCGTTGGCTACATATCCTAGGGCCACGTAAGTGAACACACAGAATATCGTTACAAATGAGCGTCACCAAGCCAAGATCGCAGAAAAGAAGGGCCGATGAAAAGTGCGCGCGACAGTCTACACTGGACAAGACGGAAACGGAGGTGCGAGCGTAGAGGGAGACAAGGCTGGAAACTGTGCGCACGACGAGCAACAATAGTGCAAGGAAACATTGAGTCAGTGGGTTTCCGATCTCCCTGATATGGACACTGTTGAGGTGTGATGCGAACATTGGGGATGATGTGTTTTCATACCAATGTTGTCGGTGCCCGCGGGAGATGCCGGTCTGGGTGTGTCCGCGTCATGGCGCGGTGCAACGGTGATGCCGAGGTAGGGAACCCTGGGGCGGGTGACTGCAGCTGGCGGCGCGTCTACGCGCGGCCGTCCCTCGACTGCTGACGATACAGTAGAATGTGTAGGCGAGTGTGGCTTCTCCTTGACTTCGTCGAGCGCGCCGCCAAAGTCGATCGAGGCAATGTCGGAGAACATCGTATCGCGTTTGCCTCCCCGTAAGTTGCTCGCTCTGAGGTCCGGAATTGGTGCACCACCGCGGGACGACATCTGTGGGAACCTGGAACCGAACCTGGGTGGAAAGGATGGGGGTGCGAATGAGGATCCGAACGATGGAAGCAAGAGGATACGTACGTGGTCGAGCCCATTGTGACGGTTGAATATCCGAGACGGCTGGCGATGGACATGAACGCGAGGCGGTAATACTTGCGTGCCTCGTCGGCGAAGCCGAAGAACACGAAGAAGATGATGGCGCAGAAAATGGTACTCCAGTGACCAACTAACACGGCGCGGGCATGGTTTTCTTCCGACATCCATACGGCAAGCGGATACTGTCCGACTCGCGAGAAGTCGGAGTGTGTGTCTGACCAGCTCTTCCATGGAGAAGGACCAAACCTGATATTCAACACTAAGGTGTACGTACTGATTGGAACCGTGGCAATCATCTCGACTCCGGCAAGGGCCATCAAACGCAAGTACTGGCTCGAGTTGAGACCCGAGTTGGCCATGAGCATGTCCCTGAATTGCTTGCGGCGAGTGTACATGTTCTTTATGGTAAGCCCTGCAGATCGCTGAGTAAGGGTGCTTCCACGCACTAGTCGAAGAACATACCACAGTACACCATGGAGACCAGGCCGATGACTATTGGCCACACGAGCACGAGCGGATATGCAATGGGGGTATTCCAAATGAAAGGAAGGCAGCCAATGCCTTCTAAAATGTCAAAGCGGTGTCCTTGAACAACGTATTCTGGACGTCTCGACGATCAGAATGGGCTGATTTCGAGTAGGTAAAACGAAGCTGACGAATAGTCATCTGCAGAACGGGGATGCCGACGCCGAGCAAGAGGTCGATGATCATGTCGCGGCGCTTCTCTGCCCGAGTGACCATGACTGTCTGAATTGCTGATATCTTGTACAGACGACGATTAATGCAGAGAGACGAGACCGGGATTGCGACGGAGAATGCAGTGATGAGCCTGGTAGCTAGGTGTCGCCGACGTCTCTATCAGTAGCTCCAGTCGATGGATGTAGATACATACAGATGTCGCACCACACTGGCGCTGAGTTGACCACGTTATCTGCCCAGACAATGCTGTTGACGAAGCCAACCAAGCACGATAGACCGGTCCATGCCATGTACAGACAAGTAGCCGTGTTCCGTGCTGCGAGCATCATCAATACGCCGTAAGACTTTGCAGACTGGCGCCACTTACCGTCCATATGCCAATAGAATGGAATTGCACACATCACAAACCCGATGAAGGACAGACCCTTGTAGGCTTGAATCCAGGTCGCAGTCATGGCGGATGCCGACTTGGCTTAAATCGAGCGGCTGATGGACGGCAAATAAAAAGCAAGAGGGAAACAACACTATAGATGGCGGACGGCCAGCTGGAAAGCGTTAGACCAGATAGTCAAAGGCTGAAGGGGTAGGGTGATGGTGCGACGGAGCAAAGGCTTAAGAGGAAAATCGGTGATTTGCAACACCTTGTGCACCCAAGTGGGCTTCCCTTGTATTACAATTTGAGGGGCTGCGCTGACATGGATCCGCACACCGTGCAAAGGCGCCTGTAGTTTTGCACCAGTATTGAGTATAACCACCAACCATCGGGAAAAGGGAAAAGCTGCAGCTGATGAAGGCAAGGCTCGTAGACAGGTTGCCAGACTTTGCACTTGGATGTTCCTCGACTCAGCGCGAGGGGATGCAGACGTGTTCCGGAGAGTGGGCAGAGTCGTGCATAAGCGATGTGATCTGCCATGATCGAAGCCGTCGATATCAAGATTCGCTGAACCGAGCAGGGCAGGAAGAGCTCTTGTGTCCCAGGACCAGAATCCAGAGAAACAACCGCATGGCGACCCTCTCGTGTCCTGTTCCGCCCACACTCTGCCGGGCGTCGTTGGATGAGTAGAAATTCGGGCCCAGGTCTAGACCGGAATAAAGCTACTTTGTCATCGGCTCAGGCGTTGACTAGATATGGACGTGAGACGAAGGATAATCGCGTTTGATAGGGCGTCGACCGTCTGTCACAGTCTCTGTGTTTGATTGCCAACGGTGTTGCTTCATCACTGTGGCCATTCTGGGGCCGAGTGATCAACGGTTGCATCCCTTTTTTCTCTTTCATGTCGTCCTTGATAGCAGTGAACCCACAGGACCTACAGTACACGACCGGTCAACGGGTCATTTGGCTTTTGTGACATCACCATTGCAATTTTCATCTTGGACTTTTTTACACATATACACGTGATGTCTTATAGCTACAGAATCTAGGTACTCTGGTGCAAGTCTGTCAACCGGCAGCTATTTTGTCTCAAAAATACACCAAAAATGAGACTTTCCTACATGTGTACAGTGATCAAGGAGTCCAGAATTTCAATTGTGAAAGACATCGATTCAAAGTTAATGTATATACCTGTTAGGAATCTTCTTTTCTTACTTCTTCGCCGTTCGTCGTGATCCACTCGACTCCGCACCCCATGTCAACACGACCAATGAGTTTCTTAGGCTTCAACGTCCCAGAGGGATTGTGCAGGCTTCTCGGAGACACGGAAGACTGCAGAGACAAGAGAAAACGTGATGCCAATAAAAGGACGAGCTATCATCGATAACGGTCCTCGTAAGAGGAGGTGCAAAGAAGTCGAGGCTGGACATCGAACACATTATGTGGTACAGCCAGATCAACGATGGTAATTGGTGTGCCAGAGGAGACAAAGCACTTACTCGGATTGGCTAGTAATAGTGAGAGCGCGTGGAAAGATCATGATGTTCCTTGCTCGAAGAGAAGGGCTCGCCAATGGAAACCCTACCGAGACAGGTTCTTGTTGGCGCACAGTGGGAGTGAATACATGTGAGATGGGTACGAGAATCGAGCAACGGCGCGGGATGGAAGAGGATGCGACGGCGCATCTGTGGGCGAAAGCGCATTCCGGCCCCCGGTGCGGGTGAGCTGCGACTGGCAGGCGGGTCCCCGTGCAAGCGTCCTGGGTCGCGGATGACCACGTAGAGGGATGTGCAGCGCGGGGAACGGGCGCGACGTCAGCCTGATGCCAGTCGTTCCAAGATTTGGCTCCTTCCTCGTGTCCCGGTACTGTACAAACTTGACGCTCGTGTGGCGGTATCTCATCTCACTATCTATATTATGCGCCTGCATGCGCACCTATGCCGCCGCCATATCAGCACAGTGTGGCAGGTTGCTGGCTCGCCGCCCACTGGGCGCGGGTCCCAGCCTAAAGCAGGACTCGCAGGCTTCACAGTCTCTAATTTGCTCATACCTGGATACCACCAACCCTGGGAGACAGACTTTGGTCGACCCACCCATATCGCGTCTGCGCTCGACATCATGATCGATAGCCCCTTCGGTGCGAGCGCATTCAACAACGAGTTTGGCCGCCCTGCGCTCGCAGGTTACTTCCGCACGTTCGCGGAAAGCGTGCCAGTGACAGAGGAAGGGCAGCACGAGGTGCGTGGGTATCACAAGCCGATTATGATAGCTGGTGGGTTAGGAAACGTACTTCCACAATTTGCACACAAGGCAAAGATTCAGGCCGGCGCAAAGATCATTGTGCTGGGTGGGCCGGGTATGCTCATTGGCCTGGGAGGCAGCGCGGCATCCAGTCAGTCGCTTGGTATGGGCTCTGTGGAGCTGGACTTTGCGTCGGTGCAGCGAGATAATGCGGAGATGCAGTGTCGATGCCAGCTGGTACGTACGTTCTCCTGTATCCACCTGTGCGCCCACGTCGCCACTGCCAACAGCACACAGCCCCCTACCTGCCGGTGCCACTGCTGTACAGACAGCACGTGGCCACCACCACCCTGGCCACACCACCGCTGTGCCAATACAGGCACTGCCTCACCCACACCGCCGCTGTACCAGCACAGCACAGCAATGGGCCTGCCCGCCCTGCCCGCGTCCACTCAAGATGACGCGGGTAATTGGTACGTCAGTTCTCCTGTGCCCACCTGTGCGCCCGTGTCACCGCTGTCTCAACAGCGCGCTGCCCCCTATCCGCCCACGTGGCCACTGTTTGAACAGTGTGCGGCCACTACCACCCTGCCCATACCGCCGCTGTACGACTAGTGTGCAGCCACCACCTGCCCACCCATGCCGCTTCTGTACGAATAGCGTGTGGAAACTTGCCCACCTGCCCCGCCTGCGTCCACTCAAGATGACGCAGGCGATTAGTACGTACGTCCTCCTGCGCCCCCATGTCGCCGCTGTCTCAACAGTGCGCGGCCCCCACCCATCGGCGCTACCGCTGTATGTATTTTTTGTTTTTTGTTTGTTTTTTTTGCTGCTGAGCACATGTTCTGCGCCTGCCCCATCCGTGTCCGTGGTCCTGCGTGCGCACCGCCACTGCATCCATGTACTAGGTGGGGCGAAAAGGCACCCATGATCCTGCCCACGCTGCCGTGGCGGGTCTCGCCGTCGCCCAAGCCGCCG
>QLPN01004459.1:0-12143 GCA_003314395.1 Albatrellus ellisii | reverse complement strand
ATTCTGCCCAACATGTTATTGTTTAAAAAGATGGTATGAATAGAACCAAGAGGTTTGCAAAACATTTAGAGTAAATACCTGTTGCATTGAAATATCAACTAATAAGACATGATCACAGTTGCAGATATATGTAGCAACAGAGAATAAAAGGAAAGAATGATAGATGTAAGTAGAAGTGGATGAAGAATAGGGACAAAGTTGAATATGATTGGTAGTTCTGCTGACAGAACACATACCTGTGATGTTGTAGGGAAGTTGAGGGTTCCTATGTGAGTTGAGGATGAATGAAGAAAGGAAAAAGAGGACATGATGTTTGTCTGCTGGTGTGCAGGCAGGAGGAATGGGTGGCACACCACACACCAGTGGCATGGGCAAGGAGGTGGTCACACTGTTTGTATGGCTGCCACACAGGCAGGTAGGGGGCTGCATGCTGTTGACATGGTGGTGACATTGGTGCACGGGTCAGTACAGAAGGGGAGGTACATACCAATCCACATGGGTGGTGAGCCAGAAACCTGCCACACTGTGCTGGTACAGCAGCAGCATGGGTGCATGTGTGGGCAGTGTCCTGTTCATACAGCAGTGGTGTGGGCAGGGTAGTGGCCATGCGCTGTTGACACAGTGATGATGTGAGCGCTGATGAGCATCACGTGCATGTAATGCTGGAAAAACAACCATCAGTGACATCAGGCAAACACAGCAACATTAATGCGCCGCACGCGAAAATCATCCACAGTTGCTGTAATCACTCATTCACACAGGTGTCAGAAAACAATACCGGGTTGGCCAATGAGGGATAGGATGAATAGGCCAAGGCATGGTCTAGACCCACCAAAGTAACCATGGAGGCATGAGTCATGAAGTCAGCATTTGGTGCGATCGGCGCTATTCCTCTTTTGCTCATCTGCTATAATACGATACTTTATTCACTCGCATACAGACTCCACTTCATTTCAAATATCCCTATGATTGACCCTACACTGTAAATTTTCTGTTGTGTTTTGTTGTGCTCCAGTCTTGGAGCTAGGCTTGTATTTAGATAGTGCATCATCTGTCCAAAAGGAGGAGATTTCCCCCACCCTCAATTTGACTTCTTCTCCCATCTGAGTCAATAATCAAAAAGTGCATATCAACCTTCCCTCCACGTGTCTTATTATCAAGAAAAGTGCGCATTCCCCGTAAGTTGCATTTATCATTGCATTGCATAGCATTCTCCATTGCGTTCTCCATTGCATTCTCCATTGTGTTCTCCATTGTGTTGCACTGCGTTGCATTTTCTACTGTGTTGCATTTTGTTTCCATTACATTGGATTCTCTATTGTGCTCTCTATTGCATCATATTGCGTCCGTCTTATCGCATCATATCACCAGTTTGTTACCCAAGTCACGTTCCTCTTGTAGCTCTAGTCAAGTTGCACTATCGCCCTTATCACCCTTAACTACTAATCCTCTCTACTTTGGTGTCTAGAGAACCTTACAGCTCACACCCTCCAGCAATTGCTGTGGTTGTGGTTACTTTTCCCCTTCAGCCTGGCACAGCACATATCAGTGTGCTGTGTGCATGCATGCATGCATGGGTGGGTGTCAGTAAGCAGAAAGGAGCATGAGCAAAAAGGACACACCCAAATATCATCTTGGGGGCAGCACCTTGAGCAGCATGCCAAGCATGTCCACTGTCATGGTGCACAGGGTGTTACCTGCACTGCCCATGCATGCCAGCTTTGATGTGCTCTATGTGCCATGGTTTGAGCTGCCCCACGATGCTGCCACGACATGTGCAGTGCAGGCCTGTGTGGACTCATGCACTGTGCAATTGCAGCTGGCACCTTGGCCAAATGTCCGAGTCATCGTGCTCATTGGGGTGGCACTGGTAGATGGCTGTGGAATAGACATGTGAGCAAGATGCAAGGAGGGAGGGATGCACTGTGGTTGAACACAATGCAGCTCACAGCAGTGAGGTCCTGGATGAGCTGCATGCTCTCAGGGTAGTACTCACATACTGCTGTGGGAGGCATGGCAAGGTAAGTGCTTTTCTGGGTGTAGAGGACATGACATGACTCACCTAGTACTCAATGGGGCAGTTGCAAAACTTGGTCAACATGTCCCCAAGACATCTGCCAGTGCACACCAGTGCAGCTTTCCAAACCCAAGCATGACATTGAGGCCTCACGCACAATGCACACATACACTTTGTGTATGCCTGTGTGCATGTTGGGTGGGACGTCGATGGGCTGTGTGTGTGCATGCATGGGTGTCAGTGAGCAGAGCCACCACTGCAATGTGTGCGGCTGAGAGTAGTGTGGACCCACATGACTTCATGCACTGCATGGTCACCAGCCAGCACCTTGACCACCCACCACACCTTGCACTCACGCTGCACCTGCATGGCCTTGTTGAGCAAGGGGAGCCTGCCTGCCTGCACAGCTTAGCATGCTGGCACTGTTGGCAGCAGTGCTGCTGGATGCAGTGTCAGACATGGGTGGCCAGGTGGGTTGTAATGGCCATGTGCTGTTTGTACAGTGGCAGTGCAGGTGGGCATAGATAGGGCGGGCATGGAGCATGTGCTCAGCAGCAAGAATGAAAAAAAAAAGCACATACAGTGGTGGCACGAATGAGTAAGGGGCTGCAGTGCATATGCAGGCAGGCAAGCAGGGGGCCACACACTGTTGACATGGTGGCAACATGGGCATGTGGCTGAGAGTGGTGCAGGCCCACATGACCTCATGTGCTGTGCAGTTGCCTGCTTGCCCATGCCCACCCACAGCACTGCAGCAGTGAACATCTCCACAGCCACAAGTGACAGCATGGGGTTGAACATGTGGCACTGCAACGCCTCAGATGCTAGGCAATGCAGGTGCAGTGTGAGTGTGAGTTGCTGTGTGTGGCTAGGGTGCTGGCTGGATAGCTACTTCATATACCGCCACTGCCGCCACTGCTAACATAGCCATGACACTGCATGTCGAGCATGCTGCAGCAGATGTGCAGTACTGGGCCACATGCAGTGTGCTGTTCAAACAGCAGTTACGTGGGCAGGTAGGGGGCCACATGCTATTGACACAGCAGCAACATGGGTGCACAGGTGTCAGTAAGCAGAAAGGAATGCAAGAAAATGCAAAAAAAAAAAACGTACAGTGGTAGTGCCAACAGGTGGGGGGTGGGTGGGTGCAGTTCAAGCTGCCCCACAACGCCACCACTGCTGCTGCCACCATGACATGTCCAGCCAGGGGCGCTGCAGGCCCACACAGCCTTGTGCATTGTGCAGTTGCTGGCCAGTACCTCAGCTGCACAGTGCCTGTTGGGCACAGCATGGTGGGGTTGTGGTACTGGGCCCCACATGGCATGCTGTTTGGATGGTGGCCATGTGGGCAGGTAGGGGATTGCATGCTGTTGCAGTGGGGGCATGGGCACATGGGTGGGCACAAAAGGAGGGACATACCAATTGCCCATGTCCTCTTGGGTGGACATGGGTGGTGAGCCAGCAAGCTGCTGCACTGTGCTGGTATAGTGGCAGCATGTGGGGGAGGGTGTGTGGCTGCAGGGCCAGATAATCTGTAGGGATAGAAAATGAGTCAGCTGAGCTCCTGCATGCAATTTGCTTTCTGTTATGATAAAAAGATATATGGAGCCAGTCTATGCAGCACATGGTGGTGGTGAGTAGCCAACACATGCTGCATAGTGACAATTGTTGAGCAGCCAGCACATACAACACTTGGCAGTGGTGAGCAGCCAGTACATGCATCATGGGGGCAGTGAGAAGCAGTGCGAGTGGTTGTAAAAAAGCCAGGATGTGCTGGCACATTGTGCCACACTGCCGTGTGCATGCTGCATTGCCACACATGGCACACTACACCAGGGGATGACTTTTTGTAGTGCTGATATCTCAACCACATGTCAACCTCCTCACACACCAATTTTCCCTAATATGGGACCACTTACCAATCATAGTCCCATCATTATATAGACTAGTGTAAAAACCTGTTGCGTTGCAACATTGAATTATAAAGCATCATCTGTGAAAGTCTACATAGCATATTGGAACAGAAAATAAAAGGAAACAGTAATCTACAGACCTTGTCTATGTCCCTGTCCTGTCCCCATCCCTGTCCCTATCACTATTGATCTTCAGTGGCTATCACCCATGAAAACCCATACCCATAGAAATGATGGCATGCAGTAGTATTGTAGATCACAAATAGATAGAAGAAAACACCTCTTAAACTGTGAAAGATACAGCAAAACAGAAACATGAACTGTATAGTTACTATTGTAGACTGGAAAACCAATAGACCCATACCCATACCCATACCCATACCCATACCCAGGCATACTCATTGGCAAAGCCTGTGTAGGTGCATTGTACTGACAATGATGACTACTCATACATGTCCCTGTCCATCAACCCAGGAACACTGGACCTGTGTGTAAGGAAAATAAAAGAGAAAATATGGTAATCAACATTGCCAAAGCATTTAAGTGTAGATGGATAAAAATAGAAGAAAGACCAACATGATTGTAGAGGCAAAGTACCCAGCCTACTTGCAGGCACAATGATACTCATGGATACAGTAGCATGACTCAATACAGAAAAACATAGCCTGAACACTCTGCCCAACATGTTATTGTGTAAAGGGTTGGTATGAACAGAACCCACCAAGAGGTTTGCAAAACATCAAGATAGAGCAAATACCTGTTGGATTGAATTATGAACTAATAAGACATGTAAATATATATAGCAACAGAGAATGAAAGGAAACAATGATAGATGTAAACAGAAATGGATGAAGAATAGGCACAAAGTTGAATAGAATTGACAGTTCTGTTGACAGAACACATACATGTGATGTTGTAAGGAGGTTCAGGGTTCCTATGTGAGTTGAGGATAAATGAAAGAAAGGAAAAAGGGGGCACAATGTTTGTCTGCTGGCATGCACCAGCACAGCACAGTGCACATGCACAGGATGAATGTGCAGAGGTCCACATGGTGGCTGCATGTGTGAGGAGGTGGTGGCTGCACTGTTCGTACAGTGGCAGCATGGGCAGGTAGATGGCCACACACTGTTGACACAGTGGCAATGTGGGCACAAGAGTGGGCCCAGGGGAAGGGACGTACCAATTGCCTGTGTCATCTTGAGTGGATGCAGGCAGTGAGCCAGCAAGTGGCCATGCTGTGCTGGTATGGCAGTGGTGCGGCACACATGTGGGTGGGCACATAGGGGGTCATGGACTGTTGACATAGTGGCAACATGAGCATGTGGGTGGGCAAATTTTACCTCAGGCATTGGAAGGAAAGGGAAAGAAAGACTCACCAATCATTTGCATCATCTTGAGTGGATGTGGGTGGGGCAGGTGGGCAAGTTGCCACTCTGTGCTGGTACAGTGGTTGCATGAGTGAGCAGGTGGTGGCCGTGCCATGCCAATACAACAGTGGTGTGGCCAGGGTGGTGGTGGTGGTGTGTGGCAGTGTGGGTGAGTAGGGGGCCATGTGTTGTTGACACAGCGGTGATGTGGACACATGGGTGGGACATTGAATTTGCTCAGCAGCTTGGGCAATGGCAAGACCTGCCATGGCAGCATGGGCAGGATCATGGGTGCCTTTTCACCCCACCTAGTACATGGATGCAGTGGCAGCATGCATGCAGGACCATGGACATGGATGGGGCAGGCACAGAACATGTGCTCAGCAGCAAAAAAAACAAACAAAAAACAAAAAATACATACAGTGGTAGTGCTGATGGGTGGGGGGCCTGCACTGTTGAGACAGCAGCAATATGGGGGCACAGGAGGACATACGTACTAATCGCCTGCATCATCTTGAGTGGATGCAGGTGGGGCAGGTGGGCAAGTTTCTGCACACTATTCGTACAGAAGCAGCATGGGTGGGCAGGTGGTGGCCACATGCTGGTTGTACAGTGGCAGTGTGGGCAGGGTGGTAGTGGCTGCACACTGTTGAGACAGTGGTGACATGGGCGCATGGGTGGGCACAGGAGAACTGATGTACCAATTACCTGCATCATCTTGAGTGGATGCAGGTGGGGCAGGCAGGCCCATTGCTGTGCTGTGCTGGTACAGCAGTGGTGTGGGTGAGGCAGTGCCTGTATTGGCACAGTGGTGGTGTGGCTGGGGTGGTGGTGGCCATGCGCTGTCCATACAGCAGTGGCACCAGCAGGTAGGGGGCTGTGTGCTGTTGGCAGTGGTGACGTGGGCACACAGGTGGATACAGGAGAATGTACATACCAGCTGGCATCAACACTGCATCTCCACATTATCTCTCTGCACTGACACAAAGTCCAGCTCCACAGAGCCCATACCAAGTGACTGACTGGATGTCATGCTGCCTCCCAGGCCAATGAGCATACCCGGCCCACCCAGCACAATGATCTTTGTGCTGGCCTGAATCTTCACCTTGTGTGCAAATTGTGGACATACATTTCCTAACCCGCCAGCTATCATAATCAGCTTGTGATACCCATGCACCTCACGCTGCCCTTCCTCTGTCACTGGCACGCTTTCCACAAATGTGCAGAAGTAACCCATGAGCGCAGGGTGGCCAAACTCATTGTTGAATGTGCTTGCACCAAAGGGGCTATTGATCATGATGTCAAGTGCAGACGTGATATGGGTGGGTCGACCAAAGTCTGTCTCCCAGGGTTGGTGGTATCCAGGTATGAACAAATTAGAGACTGTGAAGCCTGTGAGTCCTGCTTTAGGCTGGGACCCGTGCCCAGTGGGCAGTGAGCCAGCAACCTGCCATGCCATGCTGATATGGTGGCAGCATAGGTGCACATGCAGGCACAGGGTCCTGGTACAGTGGTAGTGTGGGTCAGCAGGTGGTGGCCACCCACTGCTAGTATGGTGGTGGCACAGGGGGCAGGTAGGGGGCCATGCACCATTGATATAGCAGCAATATAGGCACGCAGGTGTCATGCTCATGCCATACCTGCATGGCCTCATGTCCAACCCTGTGCCATCACTCAAAATTGTGGTGTTTAGGGCCACATGCAAATGTGCCAGGCCTGCTGTCCTACAACATGCCTGAGGCAGCATGCATGGCATGCACAGCACTCAGTGTGTGGTGGGCATGGGCACAGATAGGGTGGGTACAGAGCATGTGCTCAGCAGCAAAAATGAAAATAATACATACAGTGGTGGTGCGCAGCCGAGAGCTGTGCGGGCCTGTGCAACCTCATGTACTGTGCAGCTGCCTGCTTGCCCATGCCTACCCACAGCACCACAGCAGTGAACATCTCCATGGCTGCGAGCCATGGCATGGGGTTGAACATGTGGCACTGCAGCACCTCAGATGCTAGGCGATGCATGTGCAGTGCAAGCATGAGGTGCTGTGTGTGGCTAGGGTGCTGGCTGGATAGCTACCTCATTACTGCCACCACCACCAACATAGCCATGACACTGCATGTTGAGCACACCACAGCAGATGTGCAGTACTAGGCCATGTGCAGCATGCAGTTCAAACAGCAGTTGCGCAGGCAGGTAGGGGGCCGTGCACTGGTGTCAGTAAGCAGAAAGGAATGCAAGAACAAAAAAGAAAAAGAAAAAAATGTACAGCAGTAGTGCCAATGGGTGGGGGGGGGCTGTGGTTCAAGCTGCCCCATGATGCCACCACTGCCACCACCACCATGACATGCACAACCAGGGATGCTGCAGGCCTGCGTGGCATCATGCATTGTGCAGTTGCCAGCTGGTACCTCAGCCATGCAGTGCCTGTCAGGCACAGCATGGTGGGGGTGTGGTACTGGGCCACACATGGCATGCTCTTGGTGCTGTGGCAGCACAGGTGGTAGGGGATGCACGCTGTTGACACAGCAGTGGTGTGGGTATGCAGGTGTCAGTAAGTAGTAAGGAGTAGGAGAAAAAAGGGCATACCTAAACATTGCAGCACACACATGGCATGCCACATGAAGAAGTACTGGCCCACCACCGTGCTAAATGCACATGCCAGCTTCAATGCACTGTGGTTCAAGCTGCCCCACAATGCTACCACCATGACATGTACTGCTGGGGGCAGCACAGGCCTGTGCAGCCTCCTGCACTGTGCTATTGCCAGCTCGCACCTCAGCCATGCAGTGCCTGTTGGGCATGCCACAGTGGGGGTGCGGTATTGGGCTGCATGCAGCATGCTGTTCAGATGGTGGCTGTGCAGGCAGGTAGGTGGCCATGCACTGTTGTGGCAGCAGTGTGGGCACATGGGCTGGCACAGGAGGATGGATGTACCAATATCCTGTGTCATCTTCAGCTGACACAGGCACCAGTGCAGCAGCTGCATGGGAGGGAGGGTGTGTGGCTGCAGGGCCAGATAGTCTGTGGGGATAGTAAATCAGTCAGCTTCTACATGCAATCTGTTTTTCCTTATAATACAAAAGATAAGTAGCCAGTCTATGCAGCACATGGTGGTGGTGAGTAGCCAACACATGCTGCATAGTGACAATTGTTGAGCAGCCAGCACATATAACACTTGGCAGTGGTGAGCAGCCAAATGCATGCAGTGTGGGGGGTAGAAACCCAGGTGTGATGAAGCTGGTGAGCAGCCAGTATACATGCAGTGTGGGGGTAGAGGCTTGGGCATCATAGCATTGGTGAGCAGCCAGCACATGCAGCATGAGCAGTTGTAAAAAAGCCAGACGTGCTGCTGGGCTGCACTGGCACACTGCACCACACACATGCCATGCTGCTGTGTGCACAATTGGAGCAGAGTCAAGTAAGCGAGAAAAACCATGTGGAATTTTTAACTAACAACCATGCTTCCCTAATAATATAGACTAGTGTAAAAACATGTTGCATTGCAACATTGAGTTATAAAGCATCATCTGTGAAAGTATACATAGGTTGTTGAAACAGAAAATGAAAGGAAATAGTACTCTATCTATCTACAGACCAAGTCCAATTTACAGATCAACCCTGACTTACAGACCAATTCCAATTGCCTCTCCAGCTGTAAAGTATAGACCTGCTGTGTTGCAATATTGACTAAATAAGATACAATCAAATATTGTGTGATTATAGATAAGTTGCAACAGACCTTGTCAATGTCCCTGTCCTGTCCCCATCCCTATTGATCATCACTGGCTATCAGCCATGAAAACACATACCCATAGCAATGATGGGATGCAGTAGTATTGTAGGTTACAAATAGATAGAAGGACAGAAAAAAACACCTCTTCAAACTGCAAAAACACAAAGCAAAATAGAAATATCAACTGTATGGTCACTATTGTAGACTGGAAAACCAATAGAATCATATCATTGCAGGTGGATTGTAGTGACAATGATCACTACTGATCCATGTCCTTGTCTGAACATTCTGCCCAACATGTTATTGTTTAAAAAGATGGTATGAACAGAACTTTCCAAGAGATTTGCAAAATGTGAAGATAGAGTAAACACCTGTTGGATTGAAATATCAACTAATAAGACATGATCACAGTTGAAGATATATGTAGCAACACAGAATAAAATGAAACAATGATAGATAAGCAGAAGTAGATGAACAATAGACAGAAAGTTGAATATAATTGATAGTTCTGTTGTAGGGAAGTTGAGGGTTCCTATATGAGTTGAGGATGAATGAAGGAAAGGAAAAATGTGGCATGCGGTGCAGTGGCAGCAGCACTGTTCATACTGTGGTGGTACAGGCAGCAAATGGCCATGTGTGGGTGGAGACCCTGCACATGGGTGGGGTATGACACCTCACACAGGCAGTAGGGGACCGCATGCACGGGTGGTAGGGACCACATGCAGGTGGGGTTGGAGACTGCACATGTGGGTGGTAAGAGACCCTGTGCATGCAGGTGGTAGGGACCGCATGTGCAGGTGGTAGGAGACCGAGTGTGGGTTGCATGGGACTGTGTGCACACAGTGTCCTATAGTAGAACTTACAAATTGAATATAGAAAAAATTCTGCCTATTATGTTATTGCTTAAAAATATGGTATCAACAGAACTCACCACAAGGTTTGCAAGCAGTGGCATGGGTGGCCAGGTGGGGTCGTAATGGCTGCACACTGTTTGTTCAGCAGTGGTGCAGGCAGGTAGGGGGCTGTGTGCTATTGGCATAGCGGCAATGTGGGCACACAGGTGGACACAGGAGAATGTACATACCAGTTGCCTGTGTCGTCTTGAGTGGACGTGGGCAGGTTGGGCAGGCATGTGGCTGTGCACTGATCGTACAGTGGCAGTGCAGGCAGATAGGGGGTGGCATGCTGTTGAGACAGTGGTGACACAGGCACACAGGTGGGCATAGGAGAAGCAACATACCAATTGCCTGCATTGTCTTGAGTGGACACAAGCAGGGTGGACAGGCACATTGTTGTGCTGGTACATCAGTAATGTTGGTGAGGAGATAGTGGCTGTGCTGTATTGGCACAGTGGTGGTGTGAGCCAGGTAGTGGTGGCCATGCACTGTTGACACAACAGCAATGTGGGCATGCCGGTGGGCACAGGGACCCCTGCTTCAAATAGAATGCAGGGGAATGTGTCATGCAGTGCACACTAGATGCATGCCTAGCAGGTGTAGTACGCACATTCAAAGATGGTTGGGGTGCAGGTGAGGGTAGAGTATGCTGTGCACATGCATATGTACTGCCTCATGTGCCTGGTGCTCTGAATTATACCATTTAGTTTCTTACCATGTTGATGGGCTGTGTGTGTGTGTGCACATGGGTGTCAGTAAGCAGAAAGGAGTGTGAGGAAAAAGGACACACTGAAATATCTTCTTGGGGTACTGGGCCACATGTGGGGTGCTGTTCATACTGCAGCAGCATGGGTGAGTAGAGGGCTGCACACTGTTGACACATTGGCAACGTGAGCATGCAAGTGGGCACAAGAAGGATGTACATACCGATTGTGTATGTCGTCTGTCTTGAATGGACACAGGTGGGGCAGGCAGGCAGGCAGGCAAGTTGCCATGTTGTGCTGGTGGGCACAGTCAGCTCCTGCATGTTATTTTTGTTTTTTCTTATAATAGGCCATGCAACACATGATGGTGGTGAGCAGCCAACATATGCAGCATGGCCAGGTGTGATGACAACTGTTGAGCAGCCAGCACATACAGCACATGGCAGTGGTGAGCAGCCAATATGCATGTAGTGTGGGGGTAGAAGCTCAGGTGTGATGAGCAGCCCATGGATGCAGCCATGGCAGTAGTGGGCAGCCAGGACATGCAGCATGGGGGCAGCAGTGCAAGTGGTTGTAAAAAAAACAGGATGCATGTGCTGGCGCACTGTGTGTGGCATGCCATGTGCATGCCACGCTGCCGCACGCAGATTGGAGCAGAGTCGGGTAAGCGAGAAAAACCATGTGGAATTTTTAACTAACGACCATGCTTCCCTAATATTATAGACTAGTGTAAAAACCTGTTGCATTGCAACATTGAGTTATAAAGTATCATCTGTGAAAGTATACATAGCTTATTGCAACAGAAAATAGAAGAAAATAATACTCTATCTATCTACAGACCAATTATATTTGGCTCTCCAGCTATGGAGTAGAGACCTATCCTATTGCATTGCAACATGGAGTAATAGGACATTGTCTGTGAAAGTGTAAAAACCTGTTGCGTTGCAACATGGAGTAATAGGACATCATCTGAGAAAGTATACATAGGTTGTTGCAACAGAACCCATTTACAGACCAATCCCAGTTCACAAACCAACTCCAATTTCCAAACCAATACACCAATCCCAATCACCTCCCCATCTGTCCTTCCACCATAAACCCTGTGTACCAATCCAATACAGAAAACAATCTTGCCTGAATACTCCACACCCTGCTGCTGCTTCTTCTACACCACAATAAATCAGAAAATGGTATATAGTCTGTTAGCAACAAAACTCACCAAGGCCCTGGTAAAATATTTTGTAAAACCTCAGGATATATGACATTCAAGGGTGATCCTCCCTGGGAACCCTGGTGCATTGCAGCATGGAGCAATAGGACATCACCTATGAAAGTATACATAAGTTGTTTGAACAGAAAATAAAAGGAAATTGTACTCTATCTATCTACAGACCAAGTCCAATCTACAGACCAACCCCAACTTACAGACCAATTCCAATTGCCTCCCCAGCTATAATGTAAAGACCTATTGCATTGCAACATAAACTGAATCAGACATAGTTAAATATTCCTCAC